>PVJC01049398.1:0-12192 GCA_004026665.1 Murina feae | reverse complement strand
ACTTTACATCTCCATGCTATTTTGTAACTACCAATTTGTATTTCTTAATTCCTTCACCCTTTCACCCAGCTCCCACCTCCCTCTCTCATCTGGCAACCATCAGTTTGTTCTTTGTATCTATGAGTCTGTTTCCGTTTTGTTTGTTCATTTATTGTGTTCTTTAGATGCACATATAAGTGAAAGCATATGGCATTTGTCTTTTTCTGTCTGACTTATTTCACTTAGCATAATACCCTCTAGGTCCATCCATGATGCTTCATACATTTACATTACCTGCTTGGCCTTGAGACTTGTTTCCTTAATTTTTTTACTATGAAAAAATTCAGAATATAAAAGTAAAGAGAATGGTATAATGACTGTCTATATCTCCACATAACATCTCCCAGACCTGAAAACTCTGATTTTGGTATCTCTGGGGAGATAAAAAGGACAGCACAATTCATTCTTTCCCAAAAGTGTTTTCCCTAGAGTGGTACACTCTACTCTCACCCCTACCCTGATTTACTAGTTGTTCTTTGTGTGTCTATAGAAGCATTGTCTTTTTATACACTTTTCCTCATAATCATTCAATGCATATCTGTTAAGCCTTTTAAGTGTGCCAGGCCCCCTTGTAGGCACGGGAGCTAGAGTAGAGATCAAAACAAACAAGGCCCCTGTCCTCAGAGGACTTACAGCACAGGATGGAGGAGTCAGACAGGATACAATACATAGATAAATAAACAGGTCACATGGAGTGCTATGAAACACAAAAGCAAAGCTGTTTGTCTAGTTGAAGTGTAGAGGATGGGCAGATTGGGTGGGCAGGGCACTTTAGGAATTCAGAAGGGCCTCCCTGAAAGGGTGACATTTGATCTGAGACACGAATGCCAAGAAGGTACCACATGTGAAATCTAGAGGGTACCATACTCCAGGCAGAGGGAATAGCCAGGGCAAAGACCCTGAGGTAGGAATGAGCTTAGGGGCTATTTGAAGAACAGAAAGAGGTGAGCAGGATGGAGAGATTTCTCAGGGAATCCTTAGGGCACCTTTGCCCTCCCTAACTAGGCTTTCTCTGTGTCTTCACAGCACTATCTGTAACATCTGTTGTAGCACTTAACTCCTTTAGTGAGGACTTCTTTGTCTCCCTCATGGTCCAGGGGCTAACCAAAGGTGGGGGTTGTCATTTTATCTTCACACCTCCCAGCCCTTGGCCCAGTGTCTGGCCCATGGAAGATGCTCAATAAATATTTGAGGCATAAATATGTACATATAGAAAAAAAAAGAAGATGGGAATCCGGGAACATAAGTTTTAGACTCAAATATGAAAGTAACAAGCAAATCACAAAAATTTTCAGCTCCTAAAATTTTCTTTACATGCCTGAGAGAAGAAGACAATGCTGTATTTTTGTAGCTACTTGAGTTTCCTTCTTCCTAACAGGGATCTTCCAAACATACAATCATTTTCTTATTCATCAAATATTTATTGTGTTCTAGGCATCTTTCTAGGCACTTGGATATGGAAGTGAACAAGGCCAAGACCTTGACCTTGAGGAGTTGATATTCTAGTTTGTGGGGAGATGATGAAAAAACAAATATTTTAGGAAATGTATAACAAGTGGTAAAGTTACTGTGAAGAAAAAGAAGCAGAACAATGTGGATAGAGTGTCAAAGAGAGTGCAATGCTATTTCACATAAGGCGGTGAGGGAAAATGAGGCATTTGGGGGGTTCTCTGGGAATCAGATGCCAAGAAAGACACAGCAGCACAGGGTGTAAGGTGTGTGAAAATGCTTGTGGATGTTTAAAGGGAAAGGAGCAGGAGTAGCCAGGCAGAGCCTTAGATTGTAGTGCAGGTCTGATGCCTGTGGAAACAGAGGAGGAAGTAGGATTGGGCAGAGGTTGAAGCTGAATTTCAATGAAGATCCAGAAATGCTTTGGCCAACCCAGTGGAGAGCTCTGGAGAGGATACTGCCTGTTAAATTTGTCAGATCAAAATACCAGGGTTTTGCCCTAACCGGTTTGGCTCAGTGGATAGAGTGTCAGCCTGCTGACTCAAGGGCCCCAGGTTTGATTCCAGTCAAGGGCATGTACCTTGGTTGCAGGCACATCCCCAGCAGGGAGTGTGCACGAGGCAGCTGATCGATGTTTCTCTCTCATCAATGTTTCTAACTCTCTATCCTTCTCCTTTCCTCTCTGTAAAAAAAATCAATAAAATATATTTTTAAAAAAAACAAACCCAGGGTTTTGTACACTTCTTTGCTCAGACACCTGGTGAAGGCTGGACTAGGAAAAGTGTGACCTTGAACAAAAAGGTCCTCTGAAGACTACATCAAAATAAAAAGCTTCTTCACAGCAAAAGAAACCATCAACAAAACAAGAAAACCCACTACATAGGAGAACATATTTGCCAATGTTATCTCTGATAAGGGTTTAATCTCCAACATTTACAGGGAACTGATACAACTTAACAAAAGGAAGATAAACAATCCAATCAAAAAATGGGCAAAGGACCTAAATAGACACTTCAAAACAGGACATCCAGAAAGCCAAGAGACATAAGAAAACATGCTCAAAGTCACTACTCATCCGAGAGATGCAAATCAAAACAACAATGAGGTATCATCTCACACCTGTCAGAATGGCTATCATAAACAAATCAACAAATGACAAGTGCTGGAGAAGATGTGGAGAAATAGGAACTCTTCTGTACTGCTGGTGGGAATGCAGACTGGTGCAGCCACTATGGAGGACAGTATGGAGTTTCCTCAAAAAATTAAAAATGGAACTCCCATTTGACCCTGCGATCCCACTTCTGGGAATATATATCCCAAGAAACCAGAAACACCAATCAGAAAGGATATATGCACCCCTATATTCACAGCAGCACAATTCACCATAGATAAGATTTGGAAACAGCCTAAGTGCCCATCAGCAGATGAATGGATTAGAAAACTGTGGTACATCTACACAATGGAATACTATGCTGCTGTGAAAAAGAAGGAATTCTTACCATTTGCAGCAGCATGGATGGAACTGGTGAAATAAGCCAGTCAGAGAAGGATAAATACCACATGATCTCACTTATTTATGGATAGTAAAGACCATTATAAATTGATAAACAAACAGATACAGAGGCAGAACAGCATTGAACAGACTGTCAAACTTCAGCTGGAAGGCTCGGGAGGGTTGAGGGAGAGTTAAGAGATCAACTGAAGGACTTGTATGCATGCATTTAAGCATAATAAATGGACACAAGACACTGGGAGGTAGGGGAGGAGGGAGGAAGGTCAAGGGGAAAAATGGAGACTTATTTAACACTCTTCGTAATACTTTAAGCAATAAAAAAAAATTAAAAAAAAAGTCCTCTGCAGCTTTGACCTTTAATGAGCTGGACACTGTGATCTTATAACTCACAGCTGGGCATCCTGTCCTTCCTTGAAGGGGCATCTGAGTAGCATAACTTAGTGTTTATGACAGGAAGCAATTGGAAGGTTTTGAATTGAGGAATAACATTATCTATGTAGTTTTTAAAAGAATTGCCCCAGATGCTTTATGTAGAATAGATCTGAGGAAAGCTAGGGAGGAAGCATGGAGACTTAAGCAAGAGAAACTTATTGTGCCATAATCTAGGAGAGATATGATTAATCGTAGGGAGATAATTAATGGTAGGGAGGAAATGAAAAGTGTTTAGATTTTTGGATATATTTTGAAGGTAGACTGACAGGTTTTGTTGATGGATTGAAAGTGGGTGTAAAAAAAAGAAGAGTCTAGGATGACTTCAAGATTTTGGCTTGCACCTTGCTGGTAGCTCAGTTGGTTAGACCCTCTTCCCGATATGCCAAGGTTGCAGGTTGGATCCCTGGTCAGGGCACATATGAGAATCAACCAATGAATGCATAAATAAGTAAAATAGCAAATCTCTCTCTTTCTCTCTCTTCCACCCTCCCTTCCTCTCTCTCTAAAATCTATTTAAAAAATTAGCCCTGGCTGGTTTTCTCAGCGGATAGAGCATCTGCCTGCGAACTGAAAGGCCCTGGGTTCGATTCTGGTCAAGGGCATATGCCTGGGTTGCGGGCTCGAACCCTAGTGGGGAGTATTCAGGAGGCAGCCAATCAATGATTCTCTCTCATTATTGATGTTTTTTTTTCTCTCTCTCTCTTCCTCTCCCTCTCTGAAATCAATAAAAATGTATTAATTAATTAATTAATTAATTAATTAAAGGTTTTGTCTTGAGCAACTGGAAGATTGGAGTTGTCATATTGAAAGATAGGAAAACCCGGTTGGCGTGGCTCATTGGTTGAGTGCCAACTATGAACCAGGTCACAGTTCAGTTCCTGGTCAGGGCATATGCCCAAGTTGCAGGCTCGATCCCCAGTGTGCGACATTGATGATTCTCTCTCATCAATGATGTTTCTATCTCTTTCTCCCTCTCCCTTCCTCTCTGAAATAAATTTAAAAAAAATTTTTTTAAAGACAGATAGGAGATACTGTGGGAGGGGCAAGTTTAGGTGGATAAAGGTAGATCAGGACCTTAACTTCAGAGTCTGCTAGCTGTGAAGGGCTCTGGGAAATATTTCTATGGAAAAGCAATTGTCTATATAAGCAATTTGATTTATAAATGTATTTGACTAAAAAGGTAGTTAAAAATTCATAGGCCTCCATGAGGTACAGTGATCTGCCACATGGATTGAAAAGAGTGCTTCTGTGTTTGCTCCTTGTCCATTTGGCACATTGAAGATGACCATTTCTTTTTATTGACACAGAGGAACCATTTCTTGTTCTTTATTGTCAAGTGTGCAACTTTCATATCTTCCACTGAGAGAAAAAGAGAGCATTGCTATTATTACTCTCAATGCCATGGTTCTTTGGACATCATTTGTATTGAAACAATATAGATCTTGTTTCTGCAGCTCCAAAATAGCCTTTATTTAATGCTGATGACATCAGTACTCCTGGAACTACATCATTCATGATGCAGCCTGTGAGTACTGGTTCCCACCACTCTCAGAGGTGACTGCTGTGCTTTGTGGATGATGACCACAAGTGCACATCTGACCCAGAATATGTGGGAACATGTGACTAATAATTCATTTTATGACAAATTTCTGATAAAGTTACTATTAGGAGTTTTACAGTGTAAATGTAGAGGAGTTCATCTTCTAACCATGTTGGTAGGCCATAAACAGTGCTTTCCTAAGTGTGGTGTCTTTCAGTGTTGATTGTGCTCCTGCCTTCCAACGCACCTCCCCCAGGAGGCAGTGCTAGACGGGAGATTCCATTCACTCTAGGAATGTCCATCCCTTGTCTGGCATGACTTGATACCAACCTGGGAGACAAGATAGCACCAGGTCCATTAGAGGCCAGAGGACATTGATGGGAATAGCCTGCTGATATTGTGGGGCAATATCTGGAAAACCTCAGAGGATCAGGCATGGTCACCCCTGGAGGAGGCCTGATTGTGTGGCAGAGCCTGTGGAGGGATGGGGTGACCATCAGGTGGTGGTGGTGGTGGGGAGGTAGGGAGTGGTGGTGTCTGGAGAGGGACCCACAGGGTAAAGAACATTGTCACCCCTGCTGTCCTCAAGTGCTGTGGACCATGGCCAGCACCGAGGTGAGAGCCCCCCAAGTGAGAGCCAATGCAGGGCCCCTATTCGCCCGTCGAGGAAAGGGCTGGCAGTGGGCCTTCAGTGGCCCAGAGACCCGAACGTGTCTTGTGTCCGGCATGAGCCATACAAAAGTAGAGTGTCAGCTCTGGGCAGCCAGTCTCGCCCGATTCTGGGACAGAAACAATGCTCCTGCAGTGAGAGCCATCCTGTCATCAGGTGGCCCTTCTGGAATTGGGGCTAACAAGAATCCCGAGGCTTTGGGGGCGTTTGGTCCACCTCAGGAGCGAGGTGGAAGTGGGGACATGGTAAGGGGCTATAGAAGGTCATTGAGCACCCAGAAGGGAAGAAACCAGGACCAGGTCTCGTGCTGACCTGTCCAGGCTGAGACACCTCTCCCAGATGGCACAGCTGGCCCTGGTGGGTCCTAGCCATTAGAGAGGGACTTAGAAAATGTGGAGGCAGGCTGCTTTGTTGAGGCAGAAAATGTTGCGTGGGTTCTGGTGACCAGAACCTTTAGATCAGAGCCCACGCAGGACCAAGACCGGATTTGGGGCACTCTGCCTGGATAACCACAGGAAGGGGCTCAGGGCCCTGGGCAGGGAAGGCCTTGGGTCTGAAGGTCAGGCGCTATCAATATCAAGGGCACATTTTTGGGAATGGTCTAGGTGCTGGAGATGTAAATCTGGGAGTCATCAAGCTTCTGAGAATGGCTTTACAGAGGGAAAATATTCTGAGGTTTCTAGCTTCCAAAACGCCACCGCCTTATTATCAAATGGGAGAAGACAGTTCTCTCCCTTCCTCTGTGAAGAACTCTAAATAAGAATTATTCATGTGATGTTTCCAGAACTTCCATAGCTTGTGCAAACATACAAAGAACTCTGAGTCCTGAAAATAGAAACAATTCATAATATGAAAAACCACAGACCCAAATGTCCTTAGGAAGCAGCCCTTGTGGGGAGAATGACATTTTCATCCCGGTGTCAGGCCGAGTGGAGGCAAATAGCATTTCCCTTGCCCTCTGCACAGTCCTGTTTGTCTTAGTGTGCCATCTATTTCACTGAGGGGACAATTAATTAATAATTAAATATGCCTCAAACATATCACCGCGTGACACTCAGTAAACATTTGTTGACAATGATGAGGCTATTGCTTATTATACCATTAAATTAGAAACTTAAACTGGAGGTTTCCGCAAGGTGTTAGAGATCACAGTGAGAAAGAGGGGCAAAGCTAGAATTTTCACTCTGAATTCCTGATTCTAAAGGTGTTCATTGCAGAAAATAATAAACTTATTCATTACCTTTTCTACTACATTGCACTAGTGTTTTGGGGAAATGGCCGAATTCCACTAAGCCAAATCATATGGTGAGACATTAACCTTTCCAAAGAACAGTAAGATCTCATTAAGTCAGAATAATTGGAAGAATGGCCAGACTGAATTGGGGGGGGGGGTTGAAGGGTGGGTAGTTTGAAATATTTTCTAAGATATTCAACTTTTTCCTTTCAAGGCTATGTAGTAACTTGGAACAAATAACCACAAAATGGGGCCAAACAGAGGTCTCTTGAACCTGCTTGAAGGAACAAACAGGAATAATTTATAAATGGTACATTAGTGATTTGCATATAAGTGATGACTGCAAAAAATATTTTAGGCATTTGGGAAATATACTTTTTATTCATGCCAAAACATTTTATTAAGCTACATGTTCCCCTTGAAAATTGACTTTATGTAGGAATTTACATTGGGAACTTTCACAAATAGGTCAGTCAAACTATGTGTTAAAATTATTGTGCGTTTGGTTTAGTGGCATATAAATGAACCTGTTCTGCTGTACTCAAATTGTTTGGCATTATTTCTATGCTCACAGCAGCACGAATACTGACATCCATCTCTCACTTTTCATCCCTTAAGTTTTCATCTATCCCAGGCTAACAGAATGCCTCCAGCTGCTTGAAAACTAGAAGCATTTTCTAGCTCTTCCTTTTCCCTCACCACACTCCCACCAATTTTCGCTAAATGACCCTCTCCTTCCTACCACCATCTGTGAGAAGTCTTCGCAGTATTTGGCTGCCTTTCATTCGTTTTCTATTCAAATACTAAACATTCATTTGTTCCTGGAGATGTTTAGAAATGTTGCGTCTTGTTATCTCTTATCCATGTTCTTTAACACACTCACTTTCAGACATTCTACTCCTGAAGCAGTTTATGGGGCTCCTCTGTTTTTCTCTCTTTAAATTAACTTCTCCACCCTTTATTGTGTAAGAATCAGAGTTGTCTACCTGTCAGGTAACACATGGAAGGGTCCAGACTGGCCAAAGTTATGTTAATGACTAACAGAGAAGCAATTTAGGAAAATAGTCTGTATAATGCTCACAGCTAACCAATGTGGTCAAAGCTGGGAACGAAGCAAACTGGGGAAAATAGGAATCTGATTGGAGACATGTAAGGTTTTCCTTGGTGGGTGAGTTGCCATGGATATGATTCAAAGGTCCACATGTCTCAGGGAAAAGACTGACCAGAACAAAAAGAGAGGACTACAGATATTTTTGCCATTTGATGTTACAGTGCATTCTGATGAAATAGCTTAGGTTCAAAGCAAAATAGAGCGCCACAGGAATTCCCTGCTGGTGACTTGCTGCCCCCCTCTGGAGAAGTTGGGAACTGAAACTTTTAATTGCTTCCTGTGTGGATCTGTCGCACTCACTGTAGGTCTGCTTTGGCATTATTCTCTTACCGGAAGGTGCTTTGGCTACAATTTAATGAAGTGTCAGGCCATAAATTGCAAACAGTTTATTCAGTGAGCCTGCACTGACTCCGAGTAATGCAAGGATCTTTATTTCCTGGCCAGAGGATGAACTCAGTGTTTTGATCCATCTGTCCTGGTTCCACTCCTCTTCTACCTAGAATCCAAGCTAAAGCAGCCTTGGACTAGCAGTTCTTCCTGATTTGGTACCCTGCCTCACTTAGTAATCTTATCCTTAAAAGGGAGAGTTTAGACTCATGATCTCTAAGGTACCTTTGGCGCTGATTCCATAAAAATATATTTACTAGTGAGATATGTTTATTTAACATACATAAACTATGAGTTATTAAATGAGCTTCTCTTTTAATGAACAATATTTTTGGAAATAAAATGAATCCACTTGGTAGATAGGCTGAATTTCAAAAAGTTTTCAAACTATGAAATATGCCACTAGGAGGCAGTGTTGACATATAGCTCATTCAAGCACCTCTTCAATAGAATTAATTCTTTTTGAGGGAATGTTTTTCAAATCAAAGGATATAAGAATGATTAGAGGTTAGAATGTTTTGTGTGGCAATAAAGTTCTGAAAAGCATATCAAAGGAGCAAGCATCTTACACAGTACTAGTACAATAAGTCAAATAAAATTTTCTATCATCTATGAATCAAAGCATTACATATTGAACTTGATTTGAGAGTAAGACATGGTAGATAGCAACTTTGTAAAAAAAAAAAAGTGACATTTTGGTTTGGCTCAGTGAGTAGAGTGTCACCCTGTGAACTGAAGAGTCCTGGGTTCGATTCTGGTCAAGGGCATGTACCTCAGTCCCTGGCTCCAGTCAGGGCTGTGTAGGAGGCAACCAATTGATGTGTCTCTCTCACATCTGTGTTTCTCTGTGTCTCTTCCTCACCCTTCCACTGTCTCTAAAAACCAATAGAAGCCTGGCTGGTGTGGCTCAGTGGTTGAGCATCGACCTGTGAACCAGGAGGTCATGATTTGATTCCCAGTCAAGGCACATAACTGGGTTGTGGGCTCAGTCCCAAGTAGGGGGTGTGTAGGAGGCAGCCGATCAATGATTTTCACTCATCATTGATGTTTCTATCTCTCTCTCCCTCTCCTTCTCTGAAATCAATCAAAATATATATATTTCAAAAATCAATGAAAATATATGCTCTGGTGAGGATTAACAAAAAAAAGTGGCATTTTATTCTCCTCTAATTTTACCTCAGTCATATGCAGCCTCTGAGAGTTGTACTGCTTTGGTTCCATTTCTGTGCACTGGGGCATGAGGGGTGAATTGCTAATTATCTTTGTGAGAACATTCTAGAAACTTCTTTTCCTTTTCAATACTGCTGCCTTCTCTTCTAAAATTCCAGCATACTTGTGAAGAAGGGAAATATTACTTTTTAAATTGATGGATATTGAGGTACAGAGATTTCGTATAAGACTTAGCAAATTATAAAATGAAAAAATAAGAACCTAATATCACCAAGATAGTCTCATTGCTCTTATATTTTTAATAGTTGAAGAAATTACAGTTTTTAGACAGCTAACCAATCCAAGGGTGTTTAGAAAGCAGCATGAACTCTTTCCTCATACATGCAGGGTGCCCTAGTTAGTCTAATGGTCTTGCATCTTCAGGCTTGGGCTCTCATGAGAGCATAGATATTATCAGGCAAAAATATATTTATCAATCTAGGAAACCTGGTTAGAGTTTGGAGAATTTCTCTTTTTTTCTTCTCTAAATTATCTTTTTTTTTTTAAGTTACCAAAGTAACACGTACTTGTTGCTCTTCAGGCTTGACTATTGGAGGCATTTAGGTAGATTCAGTTTGGCACAGAATGGAGAGGGCCTGGATACCAATCCCTTCTCATCCCCTCCCTATTGGTTGGTATGTTCCTTAGCAGTAGAAATGGATCAGCAAAAAACAACTCTGGAACTCTGAGAGCAGGACTCTGGGCTTTGAGTACTTATTGATCAGGTTTACCTGCGAGTAAACCTAAACAGAAAAGTCCCCATAGTTCGAAGTGGTTTTCAAACTATGGGCCAAAATCTGCAAATGGATCATAAAATCAATTTGAAGGATCTTGACCAGCATGTTTTACTAATAAAATGAGATGGAAAGAAATGGAACACAAAATACCAGAATAGACCACACATTTCATTTCAGTGGTTGTATGGTATGTGCCTTACTGGGTCATTATATGAAATTGTATTTCTTGCTAAGGGTCATGTTTGAAGGAGCTTGGAAGTCACTTCCCTATGTCACTTTATCTGTCCCAATCTGGTCACGGAGCCTTTTATGACCATTCAAGTCTAATCCTCCTCGCTAGCCTGCAAGCTTCTTGAAGTGGGGATTAATGTCAGAATTACTTCCTTGGCCACAGCGATTTCCTTAATATCTTCTACACAGTGGGTTCTTAGTAAACCTGCTTAAGATTTACTTCGTACTTATTTTGCTTCTAAGGAAACTTCTAAAACATACTTTTAAAATTGTCAAGTGCTATCTGTAATTCTATTTTGTTCAGCTCATACCAATTTTATGTATAGGCTGGCATTAATAGGAGCATTGTATTTTAACCATCTTTTCCTTATTTCTAAGAACTGTGGCCCAAACATAGAAGAATTCACAAAATTGGGTTCCACGGAGGCTACTACGCAGATTTGTATTTCTGTTTTTCAAAGAGCTCTCTCAGCTGCTGCTCAGTTGTGGCTTCTTTCTGCTGCATCAGCATGGAGGTTCCTTTGGTTACTCCCCAGGCGTCGGGCTTTGACATGGAAGGGTTGTACGGCCTGCCTGAGGCTATCCGAAGGTTCTCCCAGTATTCCTTCCTGGCCCTGGGTGAACAAAACACATATTAGACACCTCCCTGAGCCGATCTCTGTGTCACTGAAATAGAATACCTCCATGGCACCCCCTTTGCACTCTTGAGACTATATATCCATAAAACACATGTATTAATCTGTACCCAAACTTTTCTCCCCTCAGAATTTATGTCTAAAATTATTTTGAATTTCCTCTTTTAACATATGCATAGGGATCAAAAGCTAAGAATCAGAATAGAGACATTTTCTATCAGACTTACCCTATCTCCTTAATCATTTCCTCATGACCAGCTGAGCCCACATTTGCTGATCTTCTCACACCAGCATCACTTCTACACTCTCAGTCCATGGACCTGCCTCCTTCTTCTTTCTCCATTGTCTCCTCTAGCTCAGAATACCATCACATCTGGTATTCTAGCAAAGGCTTCCTCACAGATTTCCATTTCAAGGCTATTAAAACTTGCTAACTTGCAAATCTTGTCCTGGACCACTTGCCACCCTCCAGGCTCCTCACTGCCATTGGGATGAGGTCATACTTAGCTCATGAGCATGAGTAAAAGGCTGCCCCCTCTTCCTGGCTTGTATCTCCTACCAAATTCTGTCTCTGATACTCTCAAACTTCTAGTTTTTCAATATGCCATTCTTTTTCCACCTGAGTGCATTTCTGTAGGCTGTTTCCCTAACCTTTCAAAATTTAGCTTGGGCAGCAGCTCTCTTAAAAATCCTTCATTAACCTTCTCTTCCTTTTGCTCCCATGGGCCATTAGTGCATAGTTGTGCTCAGTTAATGTCAGCTGAACAGAGCAGACCTGCTCTCTCTGCTTGGAGTGCTCACCCTCCACCCCCTTCTCTAGCTCGTTCCTTCTGCTAAAATATCTTTCTTTTAAGGCAAACATAGTGCTTCTCTTCATTATTATTTTTCCCCATGCTTCTGTTATTAAAGCAGTTACCACAGTATAGTACTTTGGTTTTCTTATCCATTTTACCCAGTATACTGTGGGAATCCCTAAGCCAGAGACCACAGTCTTCCCCCCCCCCC
>PVJC01049397.1:0-12197 GCA_004026665.1 Murina feae | reverse complement strand
ACTGGCTTATTTCACTTAGCATAATGCTCTCCAGTTCCATCCATGCTGATGCAAATGGTAAGAATTCCTTCTTTTTTACAGCAGCATAGTATTCCATTGTGTAGATATACCACAGTTTTCTAATCCATTCATCTGCTGATGGACACTTAGGCTGTTTCCAAATCTTAGCTATGGTGAATTGTGCTGCTATGAACATAGGAATGCATATATCCTTTCTGATTGGTGTTTCTTGGGATATATTCCCAGGAGTGGGATCACAGGGTCAAATGTGAGTTCCATTTTTAATTTTTTGAGAAAACTCTGCACAGCAAAGGAGACCATCAACAAAACAACAAGAAAGCCCACTGCATGGGAGAACATATTCGCCAATGATATTACCGACAAGGGTTTAATATCCAACATTTACAGGGAACTCATACAACTTAACAAAAGAAAGATAAACAATCCTATCAAAAAATGGGCAAGGGACCTAAATAGACACTTTTAAAAAGAAGACATACAGATGGCAGAAAGACATATGAAAACATGCTCAAAGTCACTAATTATACGAGAGATGCAAATCAAAACAATAATGCGGTATCATCTCACACTTGCCAGAATGGCTGCCATCAACAAAACAACAAAGGACAAGTGCTGGAGAGGATGTGGAGAAAAAGGAACCCTCCTGCACTGCTGGTGGGAATGCAGACTGGTGCAGCCACTATGGAAGACAGTTTGGAGTTTTCTCAAAAAAATAGCTCCCTGTTTGTAATGACATATCCCCAAACAAAATGTCAATAACAGCAGCAACGCTAGCACTACTACAATTTCAACCGTCAGTGCATTCTACCACAGCTGTATTCTTGACTGTAAATTGTACAGCCATTGACGCTCACATGAAGACAAAGCCTGCTCCTCTTTTGGCTTTTTAAAAAATATTCCTTGGGGTTGTGTCAATCTGAGTAATGGCCTTTTCCTGATTAGGTGATGCTTCCTCCCACATCTCTGCCTTTGCACATGCTGCTTCCCACGCTTAAATGCCTTCTGGCCATTTGCACTTGGGGGGCTAACTTCCAATTCATAGTTTATGATTTTACATAGGCTTCCTATACTCCAAGAAGATTTTCCTTAGGAAATAATTTTTAGTAGAAAAAACAGTCGGTGAACACTTCGGTAAATGTCTGAAATGAGAGGTGAAGAATGAAAAGGAATAGAAAAGAAGGCTTAAAATGATTATTAAAATATATTTTTTAATTTTGCCTAGGCTTCTCTATATTTAACTTAAACATTTAAAAATTGTATAGTTTATTTTGCTTGATATTTAATAATACAATTCAAATACTTTCACTGATAGTAATCTAGATGTTAATGTCTAGATCTCATTTTTGTGGTCAAATTGTAAAAGGATACATTTAAAAAGTATTAATAATGTATTGAGAATGTGAGAGTTGCAGACAGAGGAAATTGTATATCTATATCCAAATTATTACATCAAGTAACAAAATTTGAATTTAAAGAATAGCACCCCCGATAACACAGAATTTTACTATCCTATGCTATCACTTTATCATTAGTATTCTTTTCTTTTATTATCACCATTATTTTGTTCTTCAGAGAGATTATACTGTCAATAAAATTTAACAGTTGATATACTTCTTACCATTCAATTAACTCTCTGGTTAGTTGAAAACACTGTTATAGACATGGAATGGTTAGAACTTTTTTTAAAAAATATGTTAGCACTATAAATTAAATTTCTTTCAATCTATTTACTTATCATCTAGCTACCAATTATACTAATGATGTCATATTTATTGGGGTAGGTATTATTAACAATTATTACAGCAGTATTTCATGGCAAATTTATTGCATTAATCTTCAAAAGTATTTTTCTTTTTTATATACAACTAGAGGCCTGGTGCATAAAATTTGTGCACTTGGGGGAGGGGAGTGTCCTTCAGCCCAGCCTATGCCCTCTCTCAGTTTGGGACCCCTCAGGGGATGTCCACCTGCTGGCTTAGGCCCATTTCCCAGGGGATGGGTCCTAAGTTGGTAGTCAGACATCACTCTGGCAGCCCGGGAGCCCTTGGAGGATGTTCACTAGCCAGCGGAAAGAAGGCCTAAGCTGCAGTCGAACATCCTTAGTGCTGCTGAGGAGGCAGGAGAGGCTCCCACCACCACCACTGTACTGGCAGCCATCAGCCTGGCTTGTGACTGAGCAGAGCACCTCATGTGGGAGCACACTGACCACCAGGGGGCAGCTCCTGCATTGAGCATCTGTCCCCTGGTGGTCAGTGTGTGTCATAGTGACCAGTCATTCCCACTCATTCTGCTGTTAGGGTCAATTTGCATATTAACCTTTTATTATATAGAACAGAGGCCTGGTGCACAGGTGGGGGTCAGCTGGTTTGCCCTGAAGGGTGTCCTGCTGGGGTACCTGGCCAGCCTGGGTGAGGGGCTGAGGGCTGTTTGCAGGCTGGTAAAACCCCAACAGGGGACCCTCACCCCGTGGGAGTGTGACCAGCCTTGGTGAGGGGCTGAGGGCCATTATCAGCCTGGCCACAGCCCCTTCAGGGTAGGGGTCTATACTGGGGTGCCTGGCCAGCCTGGGTGAGGGGCTGAGGGGATGTTATCAGGTTGTCCATGGCCGCAGGCTGGAAGCAGATATCTTGGGTTTATTTACCTTCTGTAATTGAAACTTTGTTGCCTTGAATGGAGCTCAGGGCCCACAGGGCAGGTGGAAATCTTGGCTTCCTCCATCGCTGGGGCATTGCAAGCCTCCTGCCTCGCTACAGCTCCCTGTGCTGTCATCTTTGTGAGGAGTGAGGGTTAATTTGCATATTACTCTTTTGCATGGGCAGGGGACCCCCAAGCTGCTCTGATTGCCGGCCTCACAGAGTCCAGGCTTCTGTGATCAACAGCTCGGATACTGCCCCCTCCCATTGCCAGCTCTTCCCTTGCCCCACTGCAGCCTCTGGCCAAGGCTACAGGCCTGGGCAGGAGACCCCAGACCCCTGCTTTGCTAGCTCTGCCAGTGCCCAGACCCCTGCGATCACAGGCTCCACCCCTGCCCCCTCAGATCACTGGCTCCACCCTTGCCCATGCCTGAGGCCTCTGGCAAAGGTCTCTGGCCTGGGCAAGGGGCCTCCAGCTCTTCTGATTGCCTTTCCCACCCCTCGGGTCCCCCACCTCCCCTGCCACCTGGCTGGCTAACAGGCCTGACCACTTCAGTCGCGGGGCTGAGCTGGACTGGGCACTGCCATCTTGTGGCTATGGGGGTGGCCATCTTTGTGACAGAGTGATGCCTAAGTTGCATATTACTCTTTTATTAGATAGGATGTATTTTTATTGATTTCAGAGAGGAAAGGACAGGAGAGAGAGATAGAAACATCAATGACGACGAAGAATCATTGATTGGCTGACTCCTAAATGCCCTCTACTAGGGATTGAGCCTTCAACCTGGGAATGTCCTTGACAAGAGTTGAAACTGGGACCCTTCATTTCGCAGGCTAATGCTCTATCCACTGAGCCAAACCAGCTAGGTCTAAATGTATTTTTTAATCCTTATAACATTATGCAGACTATCATTAGTATCAGAATAAAATTTATTTTAAAAGATAAATTAGGATTTTCCCAATCTTAGCATTAAAAGTAAAGTTATATAATCCTGATATTCCAAGTGACTCATCAAGATCAACTAGTAGATTCCTCAGCACTGTCTATAGATATTCTCCATCATAAACATTCCAAAATTCCTGTTTTAAATAATGGTCAGTGTGTCAGCTTGGCTGGGCCTTAGTGTTAAGATATTCTGGATGTTTCTGTGTAGGTGTTTCTTGGATGAGATAAATATTTACCATGGTGGTATTTGAGCAAAGCAAATTACTCTTATAGTAATGTGGGTGGGATTTGTCCAGTAAGTTGGAGGCCTTTAACAGAAAATTATTGACCGCCCTCCAAAAAGAAGTAATTCTTCTGGTAAACTGCTTTAGGACTTGAACATCAATTCTTCCCTTAGTTTCCAGCCTGCTTATCTGCACCATCACACACATACACACACACCTTGTTGGTTCTATTTTTCTGGAGAACCCTGACTCATATAGTAAGTAAAGAGATGGCCTAAATTCAACTCTAATGATAGTACCTAAAGGAAGCAAGGGTGTATGTGTGTCTGCATGAGTGTGTTTACGTTTTCAGATGCATAGTTGGAAGTTAGAGTAATGAAAGAGTAAATATTGGTCAAAAAAAAAGAGAAAAGAGGGAGCTGGATATTTTTAAATTCTTAATACCCAAATAGAACTAACAATGATCAAGTAATAGATAGAATGTCATCACTCATCAAAAAGCCTATTAACTTGCCTGATATAATTTAAACTATAGCCCTGGAAATTGTCCAGTATAGTAATTACTGCATTTCTATTAAACACTAATTCCCGGTCCCCTGCTCCCCTTCCCCAAAAAACAAAACAAAACAAAACAAAACAAAACAAAACAAAACTTCAAAAGAAAATTTTAAACATATCATCTGTTTTTTAATTGGGAATTGGTGAAGAATTCTAAATTTCTGTAAGGGTATCTACATTTATCTCACATTGAGAATTGTGCACATTTTACTTAAATTTTTCTGCATTTGGAATTAAAATTGTTGCCCACATTTAGTCCTGATTACATATTCTACATCAAAGTTTATAATATATATAATATATTCTATGTTAATTTCATTACTATTTGCATTAATAAGAACAAAAGGTGTATGTGTATATATATATTTTGTTCCATTTACCACTGAACTTTGAGTATGTGTGTGTATATATATATATATATATATATATATATATATATATATATATCACACAAAAAACTCAAAGTTCAGTGGTAAATAGAACTTGATAAAAACAAACCAGCATGGAAACATTTATAAAATATATAGCTTGGTTGGTCCTGTGCTGTAATTTAGGAAGTCTAAAGTTCGTAACCATTAGTTTATGCTATTGACAGAAAAATGCTCAGGAATTAGAAATTTTAGAAGCTGTTTACTTTTAAAACTAGCCTCTTAAATTCAGAGCAGGTACAGGATCCAAAGATTTATATGGGTCCATAGGCTTACTTATGGACACTGTCAGAAATTTTATAATGACTTCATGGTAAGCTTATTCATGGTTGACTGGAAATTATTTAATTGTGATGTGACAAAGCACCTAGATTTTTTTTTCAAATCTATTACTTTGGAAAAAACACATTTGAATTAATGTGTAATATTAGAAAATATATCAGGGTGCAACTGGAGGCAGAGAAATAAATTAGAATGAAATTGCCTATTGACTTTCCTGGGAATTAGCACAAACTAAAAAGGGCACAACAGACTAGGTGTAGGTCAACCTTTACTCATTCTACTCCCAGAATTATGATTTTAAAATAAATGAATAAATTAGAACATTAGCTAAACTTACACAATACGATCTATCTATGCAAACTTTTTTTTTCCAGTAACCTCCAGAGCATTCTAGAAAACTTGTGGGAGAAGGAAATATAGTGGAAAGATATATCTATATATCTCATTATTTTTTTTCTACATTTGTCATCAGGATATTTATTCAAGTGGAACAGAAGTCTCCCAAATAGTTCTTGAGGCTGGAGGGGGAAATGACAGGCTAAAACACTAGGAAAAGGAGATTTGAATGTTAAGAGGATATGTTCATCACTGATGTTTCTGTAACTTCTGATGTATGTCTTCCACAATTCAACCACATCTGCTTAAAATTAATGAGGTACCAAAGGAGTGCATCTTCAGCTGCTTAAAGTTAAAGTGCAGGAATCAAACCCCATGTAAAGATCAGATGCTCCAGTGAGCCTAGTGATGACCACATTATAGTTTCTGAAAAATCATCACATCTAAAGCTATCTGAGAATCTAGAGAGGAATGCAGCTTGAGTATGACATCAGCTTTGAGTTTAGGTTAACTTTTTGTTTTATTGTTTCAGGCAGGCGTATATCAGATACATATTTTTCAAAACATACTTTTATACCAATTTGGATATTATTTTCCAGTACAGATTATGGATTTCATAGTACCAATTACAAATGTATATTTATTTTATTACAAATATTGTTATCTACATGCTGATGGCTAATGAATCTACACTAATAAAAGAGAAACATGCAAGTTGGTGTCACTCCGCTACACCCCAAGCCATGCCCACCAGCCAATCAGAGTGACTATATACAAATTAACCCAACCAAGATGGCAGCTGGCAGCCACGAAGTTGGAGCAAGCAGGAGGCTTGGTTGCCCCAGCAATGGAAGAAGCCAAGCTTCCCATCTCCTCTGGCTGGATGTAGCAACAAAGTTTCAATTATAGAAGATAAATAAATCCCAGATACCTGCTTCCAGCCAGACTCACTGGAAGCTTGGGTCACTGGGGGTGGTGCCCAGCTTGCAAGCAGCCCTCAGCCACTCAGCCAGGCTGTCCAGACACCCCAGTGGGAACCCCATCCTGATCCAGGACACCCTTCAGGTCAAACCAGCTGGCCCCCATCCATGCACCAGGCCTCTATCTACTTTAATAAAGAGTAATATGCAAATTAACCATCCCTCTGAGACACCTAAGCCATGCCCACCAGCCAAGCCATGCCCCAATCAATCAGAGCGGCTGTATGCAAATTAACCCAGCCAAGGTGGAGGCTGGCAGCCACAGAGCTAGAGCAAATAAGAGGCTTCCATTGCAACTGCCTGCCTAGGCCGGCTGGTCTCTGCTTACGGCAACAATGTTTCAATTATAGAAGCCATGGAGCTGAAGCAAACAGGAGGCTTCATTATTTGCCTAGGCCTCTGCTCAAGGTAACAAAATTTCAATTATAGAAGATAAATAAACCCCAGAAACCTGATTCCAGCCAGCCTCCCTGGGACGTTGGGTCAATGGGAGCTGTGGGCAGCCTGAAAATGGCCATCAGCCCCTCACCTAGGCTGAATTGTTAAGATGTCCTGGTGAAGTTCTCATTTATAATTATCAAATTATTTCTCAGTTTTGTTCAGGAGAACATTTTGCAACTTCAATGTATTATTATAGATTTTATGCATTATTATACAGGCAGCCTTTGAAATATGTAACATCTTAGACATAGTGTGTATTTAATAAATATTGGCTTAATCAAAAAATAAAAAACTCAGTATTCTTTTTCACTTTAATCATAGGTATAAAATCATTTCAAACTATATGTAATTCCACATAGAAGTCAAGCATCTTAGGATTTCTTGAATCTCATTTTATAAAATCTGATATTATTTTAAAATATAATTTTGTACTATATTTTTAAATTCAGTGTGTGTGAAGAAATCTATCATTTAAATTTAATGAAAGAAAGGTGCCACAATAGCTTCTCAATTCATTTTAATCTCTGGAAGCCTGGGGATTTTTCTTTTGCTGACTCTCCAAATCATTTTATTTTTTTATTACACCCTCACTCCATTAATTCTGGTGGCTTTAAAATAATGTTAATTTAGTTGGTTTCATTTCTTTTTACATGACATTATTTAGATGAAGTTAAAAAGCATAGTTATATTTTAAATTGAAATACATGTTTTAGTTCTTGAAGCATTCATTAACTACTAAAATATTTATTGCTAGCATTTAGACTGGTACCCTAAGATATAAAACTCTGCCAAGTGTTCTTTCAAAAACTAATGTTTGAATAGCTACACTGGAAAGATTAGTTGCTATGAAACTCTATGACTCATAAATGTGGATAATTTAAAACTCTGCCTACTAAACTTCTCTTATTTCATGAAAATCTCTATGACTGACTGGTAGAGAATACAGAGGAGGCTTCACAAATTATTATATTTGTATAATATTTGCCCCCAATACAAAATCACATATAAAATTAAGAGGTTAAAATCTAAGAATGATTCTTTGGGAAAAGTTTAACCCAGTTAGAAACGTAAATTTCGCAAAGTTGACAGCTTAAATTACTTATTATGTGAATTTTATAAAATAAATCCATCATGGATCACTGAGTTAAGATACTTGATAAAAGGAATTTGTTCCCCATATAATGAGCTTGATATCCCTGGGGAGCATGACGGGGGGAGGGAGTGGGGGGGGAGAAGAGGGAGGTGATGTCTCTTATTAAGGATCAACTTCTTGCTAGATTGGAACTAATATGTGGAAAGGTCAACAAAAAATTGTGTTTGTTTGGTTGGTTTTAATCTTTCAGTAAAACAAAACAACCCAAAACAAAAATAACATTTTGAACTGAGAAAAAACTTTAGATTCAAAGAGGGGAATTATTTAACATATAGCTTGAGGAAACATGATAACATCTTTTTAAAAAAGCATATCACTACCTGAGTAGACCACAATTCCTTTTGAAAGATCCAGAGTGTTAGAACTTGAAGCACAAAAATATTTAAAAAATTAAAATAATGAAAAACCCACAACAGACACAGAACAATTCTGAATAATTTCACATTTTAAAATCTCATATTTTCTGTAATACACTTATTTAACTTTTAAGACAATTGGCTCCTATTACATATTTTTGTATCTTACTGTTATTAATAACTAACCTTATTTCTCATTGTGTATTCCTAAATCCATATGTTTAATGGAAACCTGGCAATATTAATGACTTACCTACTACTGAATGTCAAAGGATGTATGCAGTTGTATGTAAAGTCATGTAGTTTTCTACAGTGTAGGTTTTTATATCAAGAAATAGAGAAAATTTCAATCCCATTGTTTTTCCTTTCCTTGAGTACGAGGCAAGGTCATCTGCTGAGAATTCACAAAAATATGGAGAGCAAATCGATTGAGGAAGCATGATAAGACTTCTATAGTACTTGTGTCAGTAACCTTGGATGTGTATTGGTTTCAATCTATCCATTCTTTATGGTACCTGGCAGTGTGCAGCTACATCTGTGAAAAGAGTGGTTGGTTGCATTCATCTAGGAGTCTAGTTTGCCTGGAATCTAATCTAATAAAGGCATAATATTGAACTTAACCATTTCTCCGGGATGCTTAAGCCACGCCCACCAACCAATCAGAGCAGCTGTATGCAAATTAGCCCAGCCAAGATGGTGGAGGCTGCAGCCCTGAAGAAGCTGGAGAAGCTGTGCAAGGCACAGGCCGCAACCGCTGGGGGAGGAGCAGGCCACGCCAGTGGCCTGGAAATAGATCTGGTTGCGGATTACAGGTGGGGCAGGGCAGCCTTGGGGTTGGGGGACCAAGCCAGCCCCACCAGAAGCTGAGGCCTGGAAATAGGTGCAATTGGGGCACACAATGGATTCCAGGCAGCTGGGCAGCCTGGGGGAGGAGGGACTGAGCCAGCTCCACCCACGAGGCTGAGGCCTGGAAATAGGTGCAATCAGGGCACACAGCACACTCAGAGGCGTAGCCTCCATGTGTGCTATGTGCCCCAATGGATTCCAGGCGACTGGGCAGCCTTGGGGGCAGAGGGATGAGCCAGCTCCACCCCGGAGGCTGAGGCCTGGAAATAGGTGCCATCGGGGACAACAGGGAGGCAGGTGTGTCCGCTTAGCAGCAGGGACCCCCCAGGGACCATGCACCAGAGTAACCCCTTGGTTTGCCACCCGGCTCTGCACCAGGTGTGTCCCCTCAGCAGTGGAGGCCCACCAAGCGTGTGCAATGGTGGGCCACCCAATGGGAAACGTCCATACCTGCACTCACCAGCCCTCCCACCCCCCCAGTGCATGAACCCTGAAGGGACTGGGGGCAGCCTGAAAACAACCCTCAACCCCTCACCCAGGCTGGCCAGGCATGCCAGCAGTTAGACATCCCCTGAGGGGTCCCAAACTGTGAGAGGGCACAGGCTGGGATGAGGGAACCCGCCCACTCCCATCAAGTGCACAAATTTTTGTGCACTGGACCCCTAGTAGATAATATAAGAACTAAAGATTTTAAGGGATTTGTATGATAGTTTTTTAAGAAAAAGGCATTGGAGGCTACACTGTATAGGCAGGTAGGTAACTCTAGATAGGAGTGTATATTCAAACAAAGAAAAATTTAAGTAAAGAGTTCTCTATTCTGTTTATATTCTCATTTACAGCAGAAACCTAAAGAATTCTCTTTCTACTGAAATAATGGTCTCCTTATACCATCATGATAGTGTCAAAGTATAATTGATAAATATAGGCTTCAAACATGCTAAAGATGTATTTAATGACAAAATCAGTAGCATAGTAAAGATAGTTGAAAAAAATTAGGAAGATTTATGTAGTCAGTCAAAGAGAAGATGCTACAATAAAATCATTAAATTAGAGACAACACTGTTGCATATTCTATTGGGTGACCAACTGAAACTTTGGATATTACCTCTTTACCAAACAGAAATCATTTTCATTTTTATTGGGGAAAAATATACAAGAAACACATAACAATATAGTGGCAAGGCTCTTGTCAATGGTCAATAACAAGTCAAAAAGACAACATGAAAATTATCCTTAGACAATTAAATAGTCCCAAGACAAAGCTCCAGTATAATATTGAAGGCATTTAGTACATACTTTTACCTTATATCTAACATTGGATATTTTTATTAACAAAATTATATTTATTATACAACAAGAAAGCCAACTGCATGGGAGAACATATTTGCCAAAGTTATCTCCGATAAGGGTTTAATCTCCAACATTTATAAGGAATTCATACAACTTAATAAAAGGAAGATAAACAATCCAATCAAAAAATGGGCAAAAGACCTAAATAGACACTTTGCAAAAGAGGACATTCAGAAAGCCAAGAGATACATGAAAACATGCTCAAAGTCATCACTCATCCGAGAAATGCAAATCAAAACAACAATGAGGTACCATCTCACACCTGTCAGAATGGCTATTATCAACAAATCAACAAATAACAAGTGCTGGGGAGGATTCAGAGAAAAAGAAACCCTCGTTCACTGCTAGTGGGAATGCAGACTGGTGCAGCCACTATGGAAGACAGTATGGAGTTTCCTCAAAAAATTAAAAATGGAACTCCCATTTGACCTTGCAATCCCACTCCTGGGAATATATCCCAAGGAAGCAGAAACACCAGTCAGAAAGGATATACGCATCCCTATGTTCTTAGCAGCACAATTTACCATAGCTAAGATTTGGAAACTGCCTAAGTGCCCATCAGCAGATGAATGGATTAGAAAACTGTAGTACATCTACACAATGGAATACTATACTGCTGTAAAAAAGAAGGAATTCTTACCATTTGCAATAGCATGGATGGAACTGGAGAGCATTATGCTAACTGAAATAAGCCAGTCAATAAAAGAAAAATACCACATGATCTCACTTATTTATGGATAATAAAGACCATTATAAATTGATGAACATAAACAGATACAGAGCCAAAACAGCATAGAACAGACTGTCAAACTATAGCTGGAAGGCTCGGGAGGGTTTGGGGGAGTTAAGAGATCAAATGAAGGACTTGTATACATGCATGTAAGCATAATCAATGGCCACAAGACACTGGGGGATAGGAGAGGAGGAGGGAAGGTCAAAGGGGAAAAATGAAAACTTATTTAACACTAGGGGCCTGGTGCACAAAAATTTGTGCACTTGGGAGGTCCCTGAGCCTGACCTGTGCCCTCTCACAATCTGGGACCCCTCTGGGGATGTCCACCTGCTGGCGTGCCTGGTCAGCCTGGGTGAGGGGCTGATGGCTGTTTGCAGGCTGGCCAAGCCCCCCAGTGTGGATCCTCACTCCATTGGGGTGTGGCCAGTCTGGGTGCGGATTTGAGGGCCATTTTCAGGCTACCCACAGCCCCTTCAGGCTTTGGGTCCCTACTGGGGCACCTGGCCAGCCTGGGTGAGGAGCTGATGGCTGTTTGCAGGCTGGCCTAGCTCCCCAGTGGGGTCCCTCACCCCATTGGGGTGTGGCCAGCCTGGATGCGGGCCTGAGGGTCATTTTCAGACTTTCAGGCTGCCCATAGTCCCTTCAGGTTTAGGTTCCCTACTGGGGTATCTGGCCAGCCTGGGTGAGGGCTGATGGCTGTTTGCAGTCTGGCCAAGCCCCACAGTGGTGTCTCTCACCCCAGTGGGGTGTGGCCAGCGTGGGTGATGGGCTGAGGGGTGTTTTCAGACTTTCAGGCTGCCCACAGCTCCCATTGACCCAATGTCCCAGCAAGGCTGGCTGGAATCAGGTTCTGGGGTTTATCTTCTATAATTGATACACTGTTCCTTTAAGCTGAGGCCTAGGCAGGTAA
>PVJC01049396.1:0-12183 GCA_004026665.1 Murina feae | reverse complement strand
TGAAAGGTATCCTTTGAGAAGAGGAAGAAGAAAAAGGAGAGTAAAAATTATGAACAACAAATATATATCAACAAGTGAATCTAAGAATCAAGTGAATAAAAAATCTGATGAACAGAATAAACTGGTGAATAGAATAGAATCAGAGGCATAGAAATGGAGTGGACGGACAATTTTCGGGGGTTAAGGGTGTTGGGGGTGCATGAAGAGAATGGACAATAATTGTACACCTATGGATGAGGACAGTGGCGGGGGGTAAGGACAGAAGGTGGGGTGGGAACTGGGAGGAGAGGAGCTATGGGGGGAAAAAAGAGGAACAACTGTAACAATCTGAACAATAAAGATAAATTAAAAAAAAAAAGAAGCCACCAATAACGTGTAAATAAAGTGGGACATCAAATCTCTCTCTCTCTCTCTCTCTCTCTCTCTCTCTCTCCCTCCCTCCCTCTCCCCCCTCCAACTATACTAAACTTGCTTGTAACCCACGTACCTACAGGGAGGTCAATCTATTTGTTCTTCCCTCTTTTGCTTCTTCCTCAGTCTTGCATTCCTCCTGCACTCCAGGCTTAATACTTGTCCACCCCTTGCACTGAATCTCTTGGATCTGCCCAGGCTTTGCCCCAACTCTCTGTCATCAACCTGGCCAGAAGGACTCCCTGATGTCCTCTAGAGCTGGCTGTTATGACAAAGGCAGGAACAAAACTCAGTCACCAAAGCCCTCAGCCTTTCTGCTGAATTCTCTCCTAACCGGACTTAATAAATAGCAAACCTACCCATGTCATGTTGTTGATTGTAATCTGCTTCATTTGTCCTCAAGATAAAGTCTTAAATCCTTAACCTGACCTGCAAAGTCCAGCAGGCTATGATTTATGACAACCTCTCTAATTCTTCTCTCACCAACCTCCCCCTCCACCTGCCACAAGCAGCCCCAGGCATACTCTAACTGCCAAACTAAACTGTAGCACCTGCCAAATGCCTAAGGACTTTTCTTTTTGCCCTGAGGACTATGTATATTCTATTTCTGTTGCTTAGAAATTTTGTCTCCCATTTATTTCATGCCTTCTGCCTGGATTGTCTCTGTTCTTCATGAGTCAGTTTAGCCCTCATCATCTGGGAAGTAATCTCTGATTCCCAGGGCTGATTTGGGGTCTGCCATATGTTCACTCCTAGATCTCTAAGCTTCTGGTACAGGTCTGGTCACCATCCACTGAGTTTATATGTCTTTCCCACTAGACTTTGCACTCCTGTATTCCCAGCCCCTCCTGGGTTGCCTGGCATCCAAGAGCCACTCAGTGAGTGCACATAGAATGAATACATGAAATGAACCAAAGCAAGTGAGGGAGGACAGATGACATTTAAAGTAGGATTTAGGTCGTGGAAAAAATATCTCTTAAAGGAAAGAAAGCAAAAGTGAGAATTTCTGTGACAAACTTTCTGGGAGTTTCCCAAAGGGTCCCAGCAAACACAGGCGACTGCAATCCAAGACCTCTGGACCACCTTAGAAAAGCAAAGCCTTCTCCTCAGAATTGCTTGGGAGCTCTTCCTCCCCCCCCCCCTCCCGCCCCCCACACACACTGTGCTCTCAGCCACTCAGTCTGGAAACAGAGTGTCACATTTTTTGAGTCTGTACTATGTTCGGGCCTGCTCCAAAGCTGAAGGGAATGGCATTCTCCAGGCACAAAGAATGCACCCAGACCCACTGATTAGAAAAGTATTTTTAAACCAAAAAGTTTGGGAAGAGTTAAGCAGCCTGGAAGCTTTTAGAGATCTGTGGCAAATGGGATTGAGCATGAGACCTCCCACAATATAGGACTTGTCCCAGACAGGAGTCAGAGTTGTCCCAGATCTGGTCCAGATTTCTAGGAGTTTAACTAATTGCCAAGGATCTGTTTGCAGCAGGTCTCCCAGGTGGGCACCAAGACTCCTAGGGGGTGTCCTCGGGTGGCACCTGCAAATGCAGGCTTCTTTGTCCCAGCAGATGGGCAAATTTTGGCAAAAGCAGACTTGGATAAGAGAGTATAATTGAGTCCCCGAGATAGAGTTGTATAGAAAGACATCAAACCAGTATCTGGCCTGGCTGTGACATGGATGTGTTGCTGATGACTATCTCCTATGAGCTCCATTTATTCATCTCTAAAATGTAGACCACTGACACTGTGTGGTGCTGGGAGAATATGCATCAGAACAGCGTCTGACCTTGGGCTGATGAGCATCGCAGCTGAGAGGAAATCTCTGAGATCTGAATGCCTGGATTGAGCCCTGGCTCCATCACTTGTGTGATTTCTTAACCTCCAAGCCTCACTTTTCACATCTGTAAAATGGAAATAATGAGAGGAGGCATGTATAAGAGTCAAGATTCAGTAGAGTAAGAATTGAATATAAAACCCTTACCAGCTTCTGGCACAGAGTAAAACCAGTACATTTTAACTAACACTAGTGAAACAGGGTATAGCCACAGGACAGACCAGAATCTTTGCTCAAGTGGCTCACCTGAAAACTTTGCAGAAGAACCTTGCAGCTTCAACTGCAGATGGTCACTCATTACATTTCAATCAACACATGCTTGCTGAGATTCTGTGCACAGCCAGTGCTAGCTCTGAGGTTACAGAGCTGAAGAAGAATGGTCCCAGCCTTTTCTCATCCCACCAGTGGGTGGGAGACTAAGCTTTGAGAAGAAGTCTTGGCAGAATAAGATTCATCTCATTACAGTGGGATAAGTCAAGTGGAGGGGGGGAGGCAGGGGGGCATGGGCCCACAGGGAGGAGGCTTAGTCTGTGTGCAAGGCTTCCTAAAAGACGCAAGGTGCCAGGGACATGCACACAAAAGGTGACAACCAAACATGTCTCCAGACATTGTCAGGTGTCCCCCAGGGGGTAAAATCTTCTGGTTAAGAACAACAGTAGTAAACATAGGGCTCTGAATGTTATGCTGGGTCACAGGCTTCTAAGGAGAGGAGGCATAGTCAGGTATGCATTTAATCTAGATTGTTTATTAGAAAACAGCACAAAGACAGCCAGTGTGATCCAGTGGCTATTGCAACAGCCTAGACAGGGATTACAGTGACCATGGGAATGCTAAAGAAGGGATGGTCATTCTCTCTCTCTAATCACCATCTACTCTAATAAAAGAGTAATATGCAAATTAACCATCACTCTGAGATGCCTAAGCCATGCCCCCCAGCCAATCAGAGCAGCTGTATAAAAATTAACCCAGCCAAGATGGTGGCTGGCAGCCACGAAGCTAGAGCAAACAGGAGGCTTCTGTTGCAACTGCCTGCCTAGGCTGGCTGGGCCTCTGCTCATGGCAACAATGTTTCAATTATAGAAGCCACAGAGCTGAAGCAAACAGGAGGCTTCGTTACCTGCCTAGGCCTCTGCTCAAGTTTCAATTATAGAAGATAAATAAAGCCCAGAAACCTGATTTCAGCCAGCCTCGCTAGAACATTGGGTCAATGGGAGCTGTGGGCAGCCTTAAAACGGCCCTCAGCCCCTCACCCAGGCTGCCCAGGCACCCCAGTAGGGACCTAAAACCTGAGGGGATTGCGGGCAGCCTAAAAACAGCCATCAGCCCCTCACCCAGGCTGCCCAGGCACTCCAGTAGGGACCCAAACCCTGAAGGGGATGTAGGCAGCCTGAAAATGGCCCTCAGCCCCTCACACAGGCTGGCCACACCTCCGTGGGGTGAGGGTTCCCACTGGGGGGCTTGGGCAGCCTGCAAACAGCCATCAGCCCCTCACCCAGGCTGGCCAGGCACGCCAGTAGATGGACATCACCCAAGGGTTCCCAGACTGTGAGAGGGCACAGGCCAGGCTGAGCCACCCCCCCCCCCAAGTGCACAAATTTTTGTGCACCAGGCTCTTAATTAATATATAATATGCACATGTTTTATAAGAAAATGGGGGGGTGTGACTAACAAGAAGGGAATGATGCGTCCTTGCTACCTCCCCAAGGAAAAATAGGAAAACCTTTTCTGAACTGTTTATAATTCTCCAGAAAAACTACAAATGCCACCATTACATTTCAAACTCAGCAACACATTTCACAAACATCAGCTCATGGAATTCTCCTG
The DNA here is from genome assembly GCA_004026665.1 of Murina feae. Classification (NCBI taxonomy): domain Eukaryota; kingdom Metazoa; phylum Chordata; class Mammalia; order Chiroptera; family Vespertilionidae; genus Murina; species Murina feae. Next base: position 8,118 of record PVJC01049396.1, on the reverse strand, counting down.
ACAGCCACCTAAATTGGCTTTTATAACCTCCCTGTGACAAATAAGGAAACTGAGGTTTGGAGAGTTTGTGGTTTACCCAGAGTTACATGGCCAGTAAAGTGTGGAGCGTGGGCTCCCTTCTCAAGTCCAAATCCTACCCTCTTTCCTCCGTATCATGAAAGATGTTCGTGAACATGAGGCTTATGGCATTCCAACTTGTGGCACTCAGTTCTATGTGGGTATTTCAAAGCTAACTCCATCTAGTTTCTCAAACAATTCAATTTCAAGCACATGAGGTCATAAAAATAGTAGAGAAGAGAACCACAAAAAGTTCTGGGAAGTTTTGCATAACTCTATTATTCCATGTGCTTTCCTTCTTTTGTCCTTCCTCACAGTGGTGTTAATTAAGAACGTGCTGTCCCTTTTTTTACTCAATCCAGGTTCTTGTTACTAGAGCTCCCAGGCCTTGCTGCAGGACTCACCCCCGTGGTCCCAGAAAACTCTCGAGGTCCTGAGACTTGGATGCCAGGCCACTGAGAGACAGAGAGAAGCAAGCTCTCTGCTTCACTTGTTCGAATTTCTCCCGTTGCTGACAAATCTTTCTGCTTTATGTTTAGGGAGAAAAAAAAGTAAGTGTTCTCTTTTTGCTGGGTGCAAAGTTTACAGCTGATAAATCTGTCTAAATGTTGTTAACAGGTCAAATGCACCTGGGGGCCGAACATGACTTCGCCAGAGCCCTGAAGAATGTGCGTGTTTTCCCCAGTTGTGACCACACATCATTTGTTACACTGCTGAAAGGCTTGGCCAGTGGCAGTACCCAGCCTCACTCCCACTCCCAGCTAGAAGCCTGTTCCGTGGACGGAGTTTTCTAGCAATCTTAAGGAAAAAATTTTCTGGGAAGAACATCAGTCTTATTCTGGACACCGGGAGGCAGCAGAAAAGTTACAGAAGTATTCCAACTACACAGTTGTGTTTTTTTTTTAACATAAATTTGCTTGAGGTGAAAAGAAACTAATATTTATTCAGAGCTCTTCATAGACTAGGTCTTACACCAGTCTCTGCCTGGTTCATTAGTTCTCACCACAAACCCATGAGAGATCATCCCTTTATCGTCCTTTTCTAAAAGGAAACTTGAAGGCTCAGAGAGTATAAAAGACTTGCCCCAAACCGCTCAGCAAGTGAACTTAGAACTGACAACATGTATTCATTCACTCATTCAACTGTTCGTTGGGTATTTCCTTTGCCAAATACAGCTCTGGGTACTGAGGATGCACGTCTGTGAACCAAGCAAAGACCTCTGCCCTCCTGGGACAGACATTGCAGACAGGGAGACATGATAAATGCATGACATGTCCAGTATGGTAAAGTAGCAGCAGTCATCGATGCTGTTCACCAAACCTGTCCATGGCTTTACACGTGTCTACCTCTAACTAGCAAATGAGTTGTATGCAGTATCACATCTGGGCTGGAGTATTTGGCTGTTAGTCCAGGATACTCTCTGTCCCTTACCCTGGTGACAGGCAGGGTTCCAGGTGGTGGTTACCGCATCAGCATGGGTCCCAGGTGATAGCAATGGGATTCAGCTGTGAGAAAAGGGGGCGGGGCTATGTGCCAGAGAGAGCTTCCATTGCTGTGGGCATAAGAAATGAACATTTAATTGGAAGAACTACGAGGCCCTGCCCTGGAGTTCAACGGCAATGTACAAACAGCCTGGATTCTGGTCTCTTGGGAATGGGGTTTTATGAGTCACATCCATTAGCTGAAGGAGCATGGTACAATAGGGGAGATGCAGAAGGTGAGTCAGATGGACGTGGGTTCAAATCTCACATGGACCATTAGCCAGCTAAACAAAAACCTTGACTTTGAAATAGTTAATATTTGAGCCTCAGTTAATTTGCAAAATGTAAGTAACAAATTCTTGCTTTACAGCCTTGTTGCCTGAAGGTCTAAGTAAGGTGAAGCGAGTGATCTCAAAGGACGTGGTCCAGCGTTCATCGCTGTCAGCGTCCTGCCGTCCTGTGTCCCTGCCGCAGGGGCCTTCTTTAGGTGCCTTCTCCTTGGGATTATAAGTTGTGTGTTGTCTACATCAGGCTACAAGCACAATTTCTTTCCAGGAAAGGCTGTAATGAGATGGCCTTTCCTTCTTAAAAGTCTGGCTTTTGTTCTCCACAATTTGGTTTCTTTGTTTTGTTTATGGGGTTTTGTTTTATTGTGTGTTTTTGTTGTTTCTTTCCCTTTGTCCTCAGAAAATTACTTATGTATTCACTGTCTAACATGCTAAAGACTGGACGTCCTCCTCCAGATTTATTTTATATTGCATAACAAGTAACACTGATTCTCACTTCCTATGACAACCGCTATATTTCCTTCTCCTCTCTGTGCTTCTTTGTCTTTCTAAAGAAAAGCAAAGTACACAGCTTCCTGGATCCCCTGCAGTGGTCTCTGTCCCGTGTATCATCGTCTCCTCTCTTGGGATGCTGTCTGTTGATTAAAATATGTAATTGGATTACGCGGGTTTATGTCTTCATGTCCTGTTTCCTATGTAATTTATGTCCTTCACCAAACACCAGTAAGAAGAAGAAAAAAAAAAGGAAGTGTCTTCCTGTTCACAGAGAAAAATCAATTATCCTCCCTTTTAAAGTGAAATCATATGTATTTATTTGGTGAGAAGTCTTCAAAGAAACCAGAAAGATCCTTCTAAAGTATTCAATTCAGGCCATCTTCACACACACACACACACACACACACACACACACACACACACCACCACCACCACCAGAGTCTGGTTTAGTGTTTTATTAACCAAAAGATTATTGGTTACCTACTAAGCACTAGAAGTCAAATCTGAAGAAGGCGTGGTCCACCTCCCCATGGAGTTCAGTCTAAAGAGGAAGCAACCATATCAGGGTGCACTGCAGTGTGGTTCGGAGTGGTAAGAGTGCATCACCAGAGGTGGCCCAGAAGAAGCTGTGATGAATGCAGTGTCAGTGGGGAGAGAGGAGGGACGGAGGGGCTGCTGGAGATGAGGTTGAGATGGGAGATAAGGTTGGTGAGATCAACCAGACCAGGTTATAAAGAACTCCAGGTTTTTGGAAGGAAAAAAAAAAAAGAACTGTTCTTGTTTTCCCCGAAAAGGGGTGGATGAGAAGCTGGTGGCTATGGAGGTTGCTTCAGCAGTGGATCTGGACCAGTTCTAATTCAGAAATGGGAAGCAGAGAGAAGCAAAAGAATGGATTTAACTAGATACTGTGCTGGGAAATTAAACGCATGATCTCATTTGATTCTCACAACACCCCAGCAGGCACCTGCTTCACCGCAAGGTATTATGATTGCACCCATTTTATAGACTAGAAGACTGGGGTGCAACACTACAGGCTGGGGTGTGCTCACATACAGCAGGCCAGGCCCAGGAGCCAAAGGTTGCCTGATGAGCTGGTGTAGCAAAGCTCGTCAGGAAACCAAATTATGTCCTTTTCTTCCAGCAATGTGTCTGTGCCCGTGGCTTGTATGCTTACGATTTCTCAAACCAGACAGAAGCCTAGTGCTAGAGAAACCCATGGTAGCCAGAAGAAAGATGAATGCCCAGTAAATTATAAAATTACCAAAGATGGCATATCCGTATATAAAGGTCGCTAAGCCCGTGAAACACCTTTGGTCTCTCCCACTGTTTGAAACCTCAATATTGACATACACGAGAAGTTCAGAGCCCTAAACATCCCAATGACTGAACAATGCTTGCATGAAAGATGTGTGGCCTTCATGACGCTTTCTTTGCCTTGGGACATAGAGAAGCACTTCAGGGAGGGAACAGGGGGAGCCGCCATCATCAGCTGAAACCGAAGTGTTTCCCCCATCTCCCTCCGGCAGACGACACAGAAGACACTTCAGGGACTCCAGACAACTCCTACAGGCAGGCGCTTCCCTCAGCAGGCTCCCTTCCTCCGGCAGACTACCTACAAAAGGGTCTCCCCTCATGCTTGCTTCAGTGGGTCAATCAAGAGGACTTCACCAATCAACTTGGTCTTTGTCTCAAGTCCACATTTTCAAACAGATGGTGATTTTTATTTGGGGGAGTTTGGTAGCTTTCAGGATCACCACAGCCTATCAGGGTGAGGATGTTCAATAACAACATGGGCAGGACCTCAGCTACTGGAGCAAGTACTTACTTTTTCCAGGAACTAGTCAAACCCATCTGCCCAGATGATATGTGGGATAAAGAGCTACTGAGCTGAAAACATGAAGAAACTCAGCTGTGTGGCCAGAAGGTCACTATTAAGTTCGTTTGGAGGCTAGGCTTCTTAGAAGGGCAAAAGCAGCCCACAGGAATGTGTGAGGCTTCACGGCAGAAGCACCTGTAGCTCCTCCTTACAGGCCGGCCTCAATCAGGGCCCCTTGTATCAGGGCTGAATGTAAAGCCAAGTCTGTTTTTGTTTCTTTGAAGATCATTGCACAAGTTTACCAATTCTTACCTTCACAATGTTTGGACAGAACTGATTCTTTGGCTCAAGTATTAAAGAGCCAGAGTTCCTTGAGTTGCCTGGCATTTAGTCTCCCTCCACTCCCCTGGCAGTTCTTTGGAACATTCTCATTAGGAAGGATAAATACAGTTGTAAGTGGATCTACTCAAATGAGGCATCAAATAGTTATGTTTTGCCTGGCCAGCCCAGAGAGTCAATATTAGGGTGAATAACTCTGAAGCAGGCAACAACCAGGCCCTATACCACCCACAAGTCATAAAGAGGAGCTGGTGATCATAGTGGTACTATCCTTCACTCTAAAATCTCACCCAGGACCAGGATCCTGTGAAAGAACTCTGATGAAAGGCCCCAATAACCAAACTGGGTTCCTTTCTGCCAACACTCTTTATTTGGCCACAAGCCCTCCTAGCCTTTGTTTCTAGTCACTGCTTCATTATTTTCTAAAGTCAACCATGTGAAGCTCCATCCAATTTTCTTGTCACTTCTAAGTTATACCAAGTGAGTCCGTTGCTGAATGACAATTATATTAAATGGAAACAGCCTTACATAAGATGATTTGATGTGAATAAATAGGCCACTTTGCCTGTACTTGTGGGTCTCTGGATATGCTAATGTCTTTGGGATAGACAAGATGTATTGAATGAGTGTGCTTGCCCATGTGAATTCCCATGTCAAGACCCATACTGCCTAATGCCAGTTCTCAGGGAAAATTCTCCACTGCCAATCTCAAATTGCTTATTGTTAATGCATGCCATTAAGATTAATCTTTGTTTTAGCTGTCAGTTCTTATTTACAGACCCAAATTTTCTTTGCTGCAGTTAATGCTAGTTATGAAATATTCCCTGATTCTGAGGCTCTCATACCACCTTAAATTGAGTGCCCTTAATTTGAGGATTAAGGCGTATTAACTGAACTCACAGTTGAATTAACAATTCAGGTAATACAGGTGAAATCTACTTATCTTGTTGATTCTTTGAAGGGAATGTTAATAGTGTGGCCCCAAAATTTTATTGCACATCTAATCTAATAAAAGAGTAATATACAAATTAACCATCACTCTGAGATGCCTAACCCATGCCCACCAGCCAAGCCATGCCCACCAGCCAATCAGAATGGCTGTATGCAAATTAACCCAGCCAAGATGGCAGCTGGCAGTCACAGAGCTAGAGCAAACAGAAGGCTTCCATTGCACCAGTGATGGAGCAAACTGCCTGCCTAGGCCAGCTGGGCCTCTGCTCAAGGTAACAATGTTTCAATTATAGAAGCCACAGAGCTGAAGCAAACAGGAAGCTTCCTTGCCTGCCTAGGGCTTGGCTCAAAGCAACAAAGTTTCAATTATAGAAGATAAATAAACCCCAGAAACCTGATTCCAGCCAACCTCGCTGGGATGTTGGGTCAATGGGAGCTGTGGGCAGTCTGAAAACGGTCCTCAGCCCCTCATCTAGGCTGGCCAGGCACGCCAGTAGGGATCAGAACCCTGAAGGGGCTGTGGCCAGCCTGAAAACAGCCCTCAGCTGCTCACCCAGGCTGGCCACAGCCTCATGGGGTGAGGGTTCCCACTGGGGGGCTTGGCCAGCCTGCAAACAGCCATCAGCCCCTCACCCAGGCTGGCCAGGTACACCAGCAGGTGGACATCCCTCGAGGGTTCCCAGACTGCGAGAGGGCACAGGCCAGGCTGAAGGACCCCTCCTCGCACCCAAGTGCACAAATTTTTGTGCACCAGGCCCCTAATAAAAATTATAATTTCCTTGGTTAATATAGATGACACAAGGGAAGGTAACTACTTCTGACTGAATATCTGCCATATAGGGACATTGTGGGTGCTCATAGCTTTATGTACATGTATTCATTAATAACAACCATTGGAAGAAATTACTGTTTTATCCAAATTACAAATAAGAAACATAACTCTTAGGGCGATAAAGTAGCTTACCCTAAGTCATATACTATTAAGCATAGTGACTGAAGTTTTTTAAAGGGGGGGAGGGATTTCTGTTCTGCTGGCACTCTTGTCACCACAACACACAGAACAAGAAATTAAGAGCTTTCGATTTTATTTCTCGCTTTCCCAACTAGTTGATGCTCATAAGAATAATGGTCTATGAATACACAATATTAAGCATATAATGCTAAATAGTTGTATTTCATATATAGAACATGTCTAATTCCAAATGATGTAAAGAATTAGGCAGCTAATTCATCATGATCCCTATCTCTTAGCTCAAGACTAATTATTATTCATTTAGTTCCAGCTAAGGAGTTCCATTTAACCATGTCAGTCACTCTCACCAAGAGTAGGGGTTTTGGTAGAAATTTTCAATAGTGCGCTAAGGATCTATTTCACCACTTCTGCTTCCTCAAGGGACCTGCAGTGCTCTACACTCACTGAAGATGGACATTCCAGGATTCGAATCTTAATGAAATTTACAGGTGCCCAGCTTAACTATAATGCATCAAAATGACTCCTCCTTCACGTCAGCAATCGTTTGGTTGGCTCTGAGCACAACAGGCACAGGATTGGATTCAGGCAAGAGCAGAGCTATTTTTTACCCAAGCCACAGATATGTAGAGTCAAAGGCACCAAAATGATTTTATAAACACAACGTCCGGTGTAGCATAGTTATGCAATTCCTGCATATGGAAAACGAAAAGAAGGGAGAGAACAAAGACACCACAGCTTTACCAGATAACCTTTTCCTTTAAAAGAGGACAAATTCTACTTCTACGTAAAGATGTCAGGCTGAACACATGTTTAACCCCTGCTCCCTCCTTCCCAAAAGCCTACTTAGATCCATTAAGCCCTATAATGTTTTGTTATTGCTTGTTTTTCTGTCTGCCTGACTGCCTGTCTGTTGTAAGGTGTAAGTACACAAAGGAAACATAAAGAAGCTAAGAGCACCAAAATTTTGCAAGGTTGAAAGGAACTGGATGAGTAGCAATAGACTTAGCAGAACCCTAAACTAGAAGAAGATGTGATTTCAAAACAATTGAGAACAAAGAAGATCCTACAAGTTTGTAGAGAAGAAATACAGACTTCAAATAAAGCTGCATGAATTATAGTGGCATTGCAGTTCTAAACAGAAATCTTAGAACCAAAAGAAAATCGAGTTAATGCCTTCAAAATTCTGAGGGAAAATTATTTCCTACACAAAAGACTATCCCCAATGAGGCTATCAATTAAATGTGATGAGAATTAAGCCATTTCCAGACACAAGGGTTTTTTAAAATATTATATCCCATATACCTTTCCTCAGGAAACTAGTACAGGATGTTCCCCCATCAAAACAAGACAGTAAATGAAAGAGAAGAAGGCTTGAGAGCATCTAACATGAAAAGGCATTAAAGGGAATCTCCAGGATAGTAGTGAAGGGATGTTGCCCACATATAATCTTCTGGACTACCTGATTCAATAATATTTTAATACTAGGGGCCCGGTGCACAAAAATTTGTGCACTCGGCGTAGAGGGAGTCCCTCAGCCCGACCTGTGCCCTCTCACAGTCTGGGACCCCTCAGTGGATGTCCTATGATGGCCCCAGTCTGCCAGGTGCCTTCTGTGTGTGTGTGTGTGTGTGTGTGTGTGTGTGTGTGATCACTGGGGACCTGCCCCCAGCCCCATCAGAGGCTCGGAGCAGTCCTCCTGTGTGTGTCTACCTACCGGGG
>PVJC01049395.1:0-12197 GCA_004026665.1 Murina feae | reverse complement strand
ATTACAAAATGATAAACATAAACAAATACAGAGACAGAGCAGCCTTGAACAGACTATCATCCTACAGCTGGAAGGCTGGGGATGGTTGCGGGGGAGTTGGGAGATCAACTGAAAGACTTGCATGCATGCATAGGAGAATAATCAGTGGACACGGGAAACTGGGGGTTAGGGAGGAGGGGGGGAAGGGCAAGGGGAAAAAATGGAGATCTATCTATCATCTGTTGTAATACTTATCTATCACTTGTTGTAATACTTTAAGCAATGAAATAAAAAAAAATATTTTAAATTTTCTAATCTACACCTTGCTATATTTACCTAATACTCTATATTTTCCTCTTCCCATATAGAGACACTCCTTTTTTATTACAAAGCTGTGTATTTCATTGTGAAGAAGTACTATAATTAACTAGTTTTCTCAGTGCACATTTAAGTGGTTTCCACTTTTTTGCTATACTCTCAATAGTACATATATTTTCTCATACAAAATGCATGCTAGTATAAAAATTATTAGATATAAAAATGCTATCTTATAAGGTATTTGTAACCTAATTTTTTTTCTGATTATTAAGAAGGCTAATAATAACAAAGATAACCATATCTATTAGTAAATTCTTCAGATTTGAGGTACAGAATTTGGTTACCACATTCATATTAGATTTATCTACATTGCTTTCCTCAGATAAGGCTGACCCAGACAAAAATCCACTTAGCCATTGCCAGTGCTATGATTAGCTAGAGTCAACCTACTCCTAAAATCACAAGCTCAGGAATCCACTGTCACTGATGGAGCCACTGTATAAGTTTGGCTTGGTTGGACTCCATTAAACTAGAATGGAGACTCATAGTTTCATAATAGGATCCAAATTGCTGTTTTCATTGTTCCTATTTTTGTCTTTAAAAAACAACCATTAGTTAACTCCACTGCTCTCATCAGAAAAGTCTAAGTGTACAGAAACTCTCCAGCTTGTGGCAACAGATAATAGCTTCCCAGACTCTTTCTTTCATGTGAAAACTTGACTTTTATCATTGATAACATATACAGGTGTGGGAAAAAGTAGGTTTACAATTGTTCATATGGAAAATACAAATAATCCTATATAATAAAACAGAAACATGCAAATTAACTGTCCCTCTGCTATTCTCAAGCCACTCCCATGAGCCACACCCACCAGCCAATCAGGAGTGAATATGCAAATTAACCCAACTAAGATGGCCACAGCCATGGAGCTGGAGTGATCAGGAGGCTTGGGTTGTCCTCGGCAATGAAGGAAGCCAAGCTTCCCACCTGCCTGGCCAGCCCTGAGCTCCACTCAAGGCTACAAAGTTTCAATTATAGAAGATAAATAAATGCCAGAAAAAAAGAAAAAAAGGAGAGGCTGGGAGCTTTGGTCATTGGAGAGTCGTGACCAGCCATCAACCCCTTCACCCAGGCTGGCCAGGCACCCCAGTAGGACTCCCCCAACCTGAAGGGACTGTGGGCAACCTGAAAATGGCCCTCAGCCCCTCACTCAGGCTGGCCACACCCCCATTGGGTGAGAGTTCCCACTGGGGGGCTTGACCAGCCTGCAGACAGCCATCAGCCCCTCACCCAGGTTGGCCAGGCACCCCAGTGGTGAACCCCATCCTGAAGGGGGTATGACCAGCCTGAAAAACTCACTCAGCCCCTCACCTAGGCTGGCCAGGCACCTGAGTAGGACCCCCACCCTGATCCAGGACACCCTTCAGGGCAAACCAGCTGGCCCCCACCCATGCACCAGGCCTCTATCCTATATAATGAAAGAGTAATATGCAAATTGACCCTAATAGCAGAACAACTGGGAATGACTGGTCACTATGACACACACTGACCACCAGGGGGCAGATGCTCATGCAGGAGCTGCTCCCTGGTGGTCAGTGCATTCCCACAGTGGGAGCTCTGCTCAGCCACAAACCAGGCTGACAGCTGCCAATACAGTGGTGGTGGCAGGAGAGGCTTCTCAGCAGCGCTAAGGATGTCAGACTGCAGATTAGGCCTGCTCCCCACTGGCAAGTGGACATTCCCTGAGAGTTCCTGGGCTTCCAGGGGGATGTCTGACTGCCAGCTTAGGCCCGATCCGCCCGGGGAGTAGGCCTAAGCCAGCAGGTGGACATTCCCTGTGAGAGGGCACAGGCTGGGCTGAGGGACCCCCCACACCCCCAAGTGCACAAATTTTTGTGCACCGGGCCTCTAGTTTAATAATAAACTTTTGTGTACTCACCGCTATAAACTGACTTTTGCCTACCTATGTATACTATCAGTCAGATTTTAAGCACTTGATTATTTATTAGCTAATTTAAAAAGTTTCTGGAATATTTTTAGTACTTCTTTTAATTCTTAATTGTTGAAAGTATTACATATATCTACTTTTTCCCCCATTAACTCTCCCTGCCCCCTCCCACACCCCAGCACAAGCCCTCATCCCCTCACTGTCTGTGACCAAGCATAGTATGCATGCACACAAGTCCTTTGATTGATCTCTTATTCCAACTCCCTCCTACATACCACTGCCTTCCCTCTGAGGTTTACTGGTCTGTTCGATGCTTCTATGTCTCTACATCTATTTTTGTTCATCAGTTTATGTTGTTCATTATATTCCACAAATGGGTGAAATCATGTGCTATTTATCTTTCTTTGACTGGCTTATTTCACTTAGCATAATGCTCTCCAGGTTCATCCATGCTGTTGCGAATGATAAGAGTTCTTTTTTACAGCAGCATAGTATTCCATTGTGTAGATGTACCACAGCTTTTTAACCCACTCATCTGCTGATGGCACTTAGACTGTTTTCAAATCTTAGGTATTGTAAATCATGCTGCTATGAACATAGGGGTTCATATATCCTTTCTGATTGGTGTTTCTAACTTCTTGGGGTATAGTCTTAGAAGTGGGATCACTGGGTTGAATGGCAGATCTATTTTTAATTTTTTGAGGAAAGTCCATACTGTTTTCCACAATGGCTACACCAGTCTGCATTTCCACCAGCAGTGCACAAAGGTACCTTTTCCTCCACATCCTCACTAGCACTTCTTGTTTATTGATTTGTTGATGATAGCCATTCTGACAGATGTGAGGTGATACCTAATTGTCATTTTGATTTTCATTTCTCAGATGATTAGTGATTTTGAGCATGTTTTCATATGTCTCTTGCCCTTCTGTATGTCCACTTTCAAAGTGTCTATTTAGGTCTATTGCCCATTTTTTTTATTGGATTATCTTCCTTTTGTTAAGTGGTATGGGTTCCCTATAAATTTTGGAGATTAAACCCTTATCCTATATAATAAGACCCTAATATACAAATTGACCAAACAGCGTAACAACCAGAGAAATGACCTATTACTATGACACGCACTGACCAACATGGGGCAGATGCTCAATGAAGGAGCCGTCCCCTGGTGGTCAGTGCATTCCCACAGGGGGGCACCACTCAGCCAGAAGCCAGTCTCATGGCTGGCAAGTGAAGCAGTGGAGGTGAAAGCCTCTCCTGCCTGTGCTGCAGATGGGTGATAAAGGAGCAAGGGGTCCCAGACTGTAAGAGTCTTGGACTGCGAGAGGGATGTCTGACTGGCAGCTTAGGCCCTAGCCCCCCAGAAGATCAGGCCTCAGCCAGCAGGTGGACATCCCCTGAGGGGTCCCATACTGCAAGAGGGTGCAGGCTGGGCTGAGGGAACCCCCTCCCCTCAAGTGCACAAATTTCATGTGCTGGGCCTCTAAGTTGGGTATAAAATTGGCAAATATGTTTTCCCATACACTGGGCTTTGTTGTTGTTTTGTGAATGGTTTCTTTTGCTGTGCAAAAGCCTTTTATTTTGATGTAGTCCCATTTGTTTATTGTCTCATATTTTGCTGCCTATGGTTTCTTCTAAGATTTTTATGATTTTTCCCATCTTATGTTTAAATCTTTTATCCATTTTATTTTTGTGTATGGTATAAGTTGGTGGTCTAGCTTCATGTTTTTCATGTATCTGTCCAATTCTCCCAACACCATTTATTGAAGAGACTGTCTGGACTCCATCATATACTCTTGTCTCCTTTGTCAAATATTAATTGAACATAATGGCTTGGGTTGATTTCTGGGTTCTCTGATCTGTTCCATTGGTCTATATATTTGTTTTTGTGCCAGAACCAGGCAATTTTGAGAACAGTGGCTTTGTAATATAGCTTGATATCTGGTATTATGATCCCTCCAACTTTGTTTTTCTTTCTCGGGATTGCAGGGTCTTTTTTTATTCCAGATGAATTTTTGGAGAGTTTGTTCTAAGTGTTTGAAATACTCCATTGGTATCCTAATGTGGATTGCACTAATCTATACATTGCTCTGAGTAATATGGACATTTTAATGATGTTGATTCTACCAATCCACGAACATGGTATATTCTTCCATTTGTTTATGTCTTCCTCTATCTCTTTTTTCAACATCCTATCGTTTTCTGAATATAGGTCTTTTACCTTCTTAGTTAAGTTTATTCCTAGGTATCTTAATTTTTTTTGTACAATATAAATGGGTGTTTTTTTTAGTTTCTCTTTCTGTGAGTTCAGTGTTGGTGTATAAAAAAGGCACAGATTTCTGGGTGTTAATTTTGTATCCTTCTACATTGCTGAATTCATTTATTAAGTCTAGTAGTTTCTTCATGGAGTCTTTAGGGCTTTCTATGTACAATATCATGTCACCTTCAAAAGAAGACAGTTTTAATTCTTTTCCAATTTGGATGCCTTTTATTTCTTCATCTTGTCATATCATTATGGCTATCACTTCCAATACTTTGTGTAACAGGAGTGGTGAAAGTGAGCATCCCTATCTTGTTTCTGTTCTTAGAGAAAATGGTTTTATTTTTTGCGCATTGTGATGTTGACTGTAAGTTTGTCATATAAGGCTTTTATTATATTGAGGTATGATCCCTCTATTCCCATTTTGCTGAAAGTTTTTATCAAGCAAGGATTTTGGATTTTGTCAAATGCTTTTTCTTCATCAATTGATATAATTATGCAATTTTTGTCTCTCAATTTGTTTATGTGATAAATTATGTTTATGTGATAAATTATGTGATAAATTATGATTTGTGGATATTGTACCATCCTTGCATTCCTAGAATAAATCCCACATGTATGATCTTTCTAATGTAATGCTGGATCCAGTTTGCTAGAATTTTGTTGAGGATTTTAGCACTTATGTTCATCAGGGATATGGCTTGTAATTCTCTTTTTTTGTGTTGTCTTTATCTGGTTTGGGAATTAGGGCACTAGTGTGTTCATAGAAAGAGCTTGAAAGTATTCCTTCCTCTTAAATTTTTTGGAATAGTCTGAGAAAGGTAGGTTTTATTTCTATAAATGTTTGGTAAAACTCACCTGTGAAGCCATCTGAACCAAGGATTTTGTTTGATGGAAGGTTTTTTGTTACTGCTTCAATTTCTTCCATAGTTATCAGCCTATTTAGATTTTTTTAATTTTTCCTGATTGAGTTCAGAAGATTGTATTTTTCTAGGAATATGTCCATTTCATCTAGGTTGACCAATTTGTTGGAATAGAGATGTTCATAGTATTTTTTACAATCCTTTGTATTTCTGTGGGATTTGATGTTTCTTCATTTCTTTCATTTCTTATTTTGTTTATTTGGATCCTCTCTCTTTGCTTCTTGGTGAGCCTGGCTAGAGGTTCATCAATCTTGTTTATGCTTTCAAAGAACCAGCTATGTATTTATTTTTTTCATTTATTAATATTTATTATTATTATTGTCTCTATGTTATTTATTCTCACTCTGATCTTTATTATTTCCTTCATTCTGCTTACTTTGGGCTTTTCTTGTTGCTCTCTTTCTAATTTTTCATTTATAGAATTAAATTCTTTATTAACAGTTTCTCTTGTTTTTATGAGGTATGCCTGTAATGCTATGTACTTCCCTCTCAGGACTGCTTTCACTCTGTCCAGTAGATTTTCTATTGTTGTAATTTCATTGTCATTTGTCCTTCTTCCCTTTCTTTTTCTTCTTTTTTAAAGCAGTCCCTTTAGTATTTCTTGTATTGCTGGCTTGGTAATAATAAACTCCCTTAGCCTTTCTTTGTCTGCAAAGTTCCTGATTTCCCCTTCAATTTAGAATGATAGCCTTGCTGGACAGAGTATTCATGGATTCAGTCCCTTGCTTTGCATCACTTTGTATACTTCATCCCATTTCCTTCTGGCCTGATGTATTACTGTTGAGAAATCATTTGATAATCTAATGGGAGTTCCTTTGTAGGTAACTCTGTCACTCTCTTGCAGCCTTTAAGATTCTCTCTTTATCATTAATGTTTACCATTGTAATTATGGCATGTCTTGATGTGAGTCCTTTTGGGTTCATCTTGTTTGGGACTCTCTGTGTTTATGTGACTTGCTTCCCCAAATCAGGGAGGTTTTCTGTCATTATTTTTTCACATAGGTTTTCTAATCCTTGCTCTTCCTCTGTCCTTCTGGCATTCCTATTTTACAGATGTTGCTTAATTTTATGTTGTCCCAAAGCTCCTTTAAGCTCCTCTCCTGCTTTCTATTTTTTTCTCCAATTGCTGTTCAGATTGGGTGTGTTTTTCTGCTCTGTCTTCTAACTCACTGATTTGGTCCTCCACTTCTTCTAGTCTACTGCTGAAACCTTCCATTGTGTTTTTTATTGTAGTTGTATCATTTTTAATTTCTTCTTGGTTCTTACATATGTTGTTGATTTTTCTCATCCAGCCAGTTTAGGAACTGTATGACCCTTACTCTGAATTCTTTTTCTGACATACTGCTTTCCTGAATTTCATTTACTTTATTTTTGGATGATTCCTCCTTTTCTTTCCTTTGTGGGTTGTTTCTTTGTCTCTCCATTCTTGCTGTCTCTTTGTATGTGTTTCTACTTAATGTGAGTTGCTGTCACTTTCTGGCCCTGGACAACCTGCTTGTGGCCTGAGAAGTTGAAGGCCTTAGCGATCCAATGGTCCAGAATTTCTTAGTCCAGAGGCTAGGTCTGCCTTCAATTTCATGCCTTTGTCTCTGTTCTGAGTTGTATACCTTTCCCCTATGGATCCGGTTCCTCAGTTGTCCAATACAGGTGCTTGGGGTCAATAGGAGCATGTACACACTTCTTCTGGTATATGACTCCAGTAAGGTCCCTGAAGCACTGATTCCAGGTGTGTGACAATAGGGTGAGCTGGGTCTGGGCGTGCAGAGTCACTGAAACTCCAAGTCCAATGGAGTTATAAAGTGCCCAGTCCCTGAAGCGGGAACTGTAGGTGGAGGGACCATTGCACAGAGTTCAGTTGTGGGGTTGCTGGTGCTGGAAAGCTGGGGGGTCCCTGAAGCTCCAGATGAAGCATGCAGGATGTGGACCAGCATGAGGCCCTGATGCTCTGGGTCCAGGCACAGTGACCAGTCACTGGTGTGTGGGGGTCCTTGAAGCTCCCGGTCTGGGCATGCACCCTTTGGGAGTATATGGGGTTCTAAAGTGCTGGGCCAGGCATGTGGCTACCAGGCATGCTGGGTCCGGGCATGGACTGTCCCTGAAGCTCTGGTTCTATACACGGGGAATGGACACAGAGTGTCCAGGCGAGCCAGGTCTTAATATGTGGGGTGCTGACACATGGGTTGCTGGCACAGCTGCTGGGCACTGGAGTGCTTGGGATCCTGAAGAGCCACATTCAGGTGCACTGCCACCAGGTGCTCACAGGGTCCTGAAGAGGCACAACATTGGAGGTCTCTCTGTCCTGCTGTCCCTCCTGGGAGCTGCCAGTGAGGTAGGGTGCAACTCACTGCATGGGTGGCAGACGAGCAACTCACTGCATGGTACGGAGTGGTGTTCGGGAGGGGGGTGGCAGTTTGGAAGTTGATGTCACTGTGCTATTAGTCTCTGTTGCTCCCCCTTCAAGAAGGTGTAGGCTCTGGGCCCAAGCCAGCAGCAGGCCCATTTCAGTAGCAGGGTCTCCATATCCAGAAGAGCCCTTTCCTGTAAGACCTAACTGTCCCTTACTCACCCACACACACCCCACATCCATCCACACCCACCCTTCCTGCTCCTTTACTCACTCACATGCTCTCCCTCACTGCCATCCTGCTGGCTGCCATGTTGAGATATCCCATAACTTAATTTTAATTGCTTTTACAGTAATCTTCAGAAAGAAATCAATTTCTCTGATGGTACATGAGTTTTCCTCCATCCTTTCCAATAATACATTACACTACTCTCATTTTAAAAACAAATATAGCTTCTTTATTTCCTATAACTAATTTTCCTCCAGACTCTACACTGCTAGGCTGAAAAATGTCAGTTTAACCCAGTAACTTATTCAAGTTCTGGATCAGTCAATCTTCCAGGCATCTCTTCTTCTTTTATTCTTCAAATTACATGCATGTGAATGGGAATTTATGAATCTCTTATGGTTGATGAATATGGAGACCTCCAATCTATGTGGTGTCCTATGGAATTTTTGCCTCTGATAGAATACCAAGACTGAGCTGAAGTGTGATTATTTATGGCCCATGTAGCACAATGTACTGGTAACTCATCTGTTAGAAATGTGATTCTGGCTACTTTTTTCATTTGAGTTTCTGCCACTGTCTGGTCTCTCTGAGAATCTTTAGCTTTCACAAACACTTAGAAAGTTCTGCAAGCTTTAACTTTTAAGACACGAGGAGCCAGTATACTGCTTCAGGCCCATGTATCTAGCTGCCTAGTTTTGCCAGTACCAGTGCCACAATCATACACTGTTGGATATTTCTACATGATACCCTGGATGATTGTGCAGGGTCTTCCTGAAATGGGAAAACCTAGGATCCATGCACCTGTTCTCCATCCCTTTTATTCTATTTTTACTGGGGTTCTGGGAGTGTGCCTTTCCTCCTTGTCTTTCTTTCTGGAATAGACTTCCTTTCTAAAATGACATTTTCATTGTTAGCTTCCCTAATTTAATGTGATCATTTTGTCAGTCTTTTCCAATAAATCTTTTCATACCCAGAGTCATAAAGATAATAATCTTATAATTTCTTCTAAATTTTATGTATGTCCATTTTTACATGTGGGTTTTCAATAAGCATAGTGTTGATACATCTGTTTATTATAAGGCAAGAACTTGATTATTTTCAATAGGAAAATGGAGCTATTACAATCATTTATTGGATGGTTTGTTCTCTATTGACTTCTAATTCCACCTTTGTTTTTCACCAAGTTTCCATATGTGCACAGATCTGTATCCGGTGGTCTTTTCTGTTTTATTGGTCTTTTTTCACTTATTTTTTCTGTTAATACCACAATGTTTTTACTCATTATTGCTTTACAACAAGTTTTAATATGTTAGTCTTATATCTATACCTGTTCTTTAGTTACTCTTGTCACTTTGTTCTCTTCTTGAATTTTAAATTATTTTGTCAAATCCAATGAAAATTTTTGTTGGGATTTAATGAGAATTTTATTGCATTTACTGATGGATAAGGAGACTTGAATAAAAATCTACTTCCAATGAGTAGTCAGTTGAAAGAATATACATATGATTTCTTTATAGATACTTATTTTAGTCTTACTTTATACATGAAGCATTAAAAATTCACTAGAATTTATGTGGATATGGGGTTTTCATTGACTTAATCTGCAACAGGATGTACACTTAGAGTTTTCAAATAAGTTACTTTTATCTGGTTATTTTATTTTACCATGTAGTACTAAAGGCACAATGCACGAAATTCATGCACTGGGGTGGGGGAGTCCCTCAGCTCGGCCTGTGCCCTCTTGCAGTCCAGGACCCCTCACTCCTTACCATCTGACTACAGCAGAGGCAGGAGAGGCTTCTGCCATCACTGCTGTGCTTGCCAGCAGTGTGCCTGCCTTCTGGCTAAGTGGCACTCCCTCTGTGGGAGCGTACTAACCACGAGGGGGCAGCTCCTGTGTTGAGCGTCTGCCCCCTGGTGGTCAGTGCACATCATAGCAGACCAGTCATTCTGCCATTTGGTCAATTTGCATATTAGGGTTTTATTATATAGGATTGTTTCTTTTCTATATTATTTATTCTCTCTTTCATGAGCTCCTATTGTGCTTGAGTGTAGAATTTCTCAAGTTATAGTAGACTTTTTGAAAATTTATGTTATACCTTCATTTTTTCCTGTGGTTTCTAATTTACTATTCCTTGCCTCAATATGGCTTTTGTTTTGACAATCATAGCTTTCTGAAAGACAGTGTTCGTGAATATTCAGCTGATGGTGCTGGTCTACAGGAAAGGGAGGGCTCATCTTGAAGGAAGGACAAATTACATGGGTCACTGTCATCTTAATATCTTGCCTCTTTGAATTAGGAGTTTACTGCAAGCCCTCATGCTTTTTCAGTTGTACTACACTTTGGAAATAGGAGAGTGAGAAGAATAAAGGATTTCCTCTTTCAGTGACTTCCTTTTTCTCTTTTCATCAGCACTATATATAAGAAAAACTACCTTTTCTCTTCTGATTGGTAGTCAGCATCCATCTCTAGTGCTGCTGAGTATTTTTCCAAGTTTTATATCCTTATGGTTATTTCAGTGGGAGTTTAGCATGAGGGTTAAAGTAGAAGGATAGGATCTTGTAGATCTGCTTTTTTCTTGACATTTTTATTCTTTATTATTATTTTAGTTGTTGGCTTTGTTGCAATAATTTCTATTATTTGTAGGTTTTGCAGGGGGGAGGGATGAAACCAATGTTATTATATATTCCATTATTTTCTTAGATGAGCTACATGCTAAGGATATCAACATATAGATAATTCACAGTGGCAAAATTTAAGGTATTAACTATCTTTTTTCTTTGCTGTTTTAATCACAGAGCTTTCATCTATGGTGAATATCTACTTTTTATTTCAGAAATTGGTCTTAAGTGGAATAACCTTTGGACACCAGCCAGCCTTGAGGATAACCTCATACTTGGCTACATGATGGGAATGCTTTTACTTGATGCTGTCTTGTACGGCCTTGTGACGTGGTATATAGAAGCTGTCTTTCCACGGCAGTATGGTGTGTCCCGACCATGGCATTTTTTTCTTATGGTGAGTTCTGATGCTGCTGTTATTGTAAAAGGTCATAGTTCTTATTTCACAAAATCAAATCAAAAGGTCAGGTGCAGAATCATTGTCATCTGTATACCAGCTATACTGAAATGCTAGCCATTTCATAATTTAAAGCCTTACACATATGCAAATGCACCTATCTATGGAGAAGACACTGACATCCCATACATTAAAAATTATGAGTACTATAACCCTTCTTTAGTCAGGCAGTACGTAGAGAATTTGATTGGAGAATAAACCGAAAAGTCCCTGCAAAAGTTCTTCCCAACTGAATTAATATGTGATCGTTTCTTATGTCCTAGTGAGAAGAGCATTAAGTGTTGCTCATGCCTGTGTTCTCACCATCTGCTTATTTTCAATTGCTAGACCAATGTACTCACAGTAGGATAACATCTGCATCTTAAACCTCCATGCTCCCTGACCATCACTGGATAATGATACAAAGAAGTGCTCTGATCAAATCTAATAAAATGCATTGGCTGTAACCTCATTTTTTGGTAATTCCATTATGTCCTTACTTCTTGAACACTAGCATTTTAAACATTTTTGCTTCCAAACCCTGTAGTTTCAAACCATACACAATTTGCTGCAAAATATAATCTCTGAAACTATGCTATAACTTTATTCATCTCACAAAATAAACCAAGCCAAAGTGTTTTCAAGTTCTTATAATGACTCATTTCCCTTTTTCATATTTTAATTGTAATTCAGATGGAATTCATGTAACTTAGGGGAAACATTCATATAACTTAAAATTAACAATTTTAAAGTAAACAATTCAGTGTCATTTAATATGATTGGAATATATGTGCACATATCTAGTTTCAAGATATTTTCATCACTAAAAAATAAAACTCTATATCAATTAAGAAATTACATCTTAATTTTCCCTATCCTAAACTCCTAGCAACCACCAATCAGTCAGCTTTCTTTATATATGAATTTAACTGTTCAGGATATTATCCTATCTAATAAAAGAGTAATATGCAAATTAACCATCACAAGATGACTGCCCACATGTGGTCAAAGATGGCTGCCATGAGATGGCCAGCAAGGGAGGGGGAGAGACCCAGGCCTGCAGGGAAGGGCAGTTGGGAGGGACCCAGGCCTGCAGAGGAGGGGGAGGGCAGTTGGGGGGGACCCAGGACTGCAGGGGAGG
>PVJC01049394.1:0-12194 GCA_004026665.1 Murina feae | reverse complement strand
CTTCCTGGTGCCCTGGTGCCACTTCCAACTGCCAGCATAGGCAGGCAGTTGCAACAGAACCCTTTGGTTTGCTCTAGTTCCGTGGCTGTTGGCCTCCATCTTGGCTGGGCTAATTTGCATACAGCCACTCTGATTGGCTGTTGGCCTCCATCTTGGCTGGGTTAATTTGCATATAGCCGCTCTGATTGGCTGGTGGTAATGGTCACATTTGCATGTTTCGCTTTTATTATAGAAGATTTGGTATTGATCACTGTTTTTTTTTAAGGTGCACAAAAATAAATCTCTATACATTATAAACCTTGGCTCAGAAAGAAAATGAAACAGATAGTAACACAGGAAAACCAAAGTAGTGATAGTAATTAAAAGATAAATATTTGCTTTTTTAGGATGGAAAGTCAGTTCTGGACTTCAGCATACCTATACTGTCACTAGATATGATTATACATGTGGGGTTTTCTAATTTTATGCTACACATCTTGGTGGCCCTCATACTTGTAATTTTAAAAAATACCTCCAAGATTAAGTCAGCATGTCAAATTTCAAAACAGGAAGCAATAAAAATAAAAAAAATTCATAAGAGCACATAGCAATACAATGAGCCCTTTTAAGTGCTTTACTAGAAATTCCACCCAGTATATTAGAATTATGTTGTCCAGAGGTACACGACCACACCTTTATTAGCTATAAGGTGGATGGTCAATGCTAGATTATTGTTGGGCACGATACTTCCCCAAAAGAACATATGGTTAGGAGGAAAATAGAAATTGGTTTCTGTTAACAAAATTTGTTTTTGTGACGGATAGAATACTCAGCTCACCTGTGTTTTAAAATTGTTAAAGGGTAATCTTAAATGCAGAACAAAAATTATATTTTGACACTTTAGCATGGAGCTAAATTTTTATGTTCATCCCACAAATGGGGAAGGACCAAATTGAAAAGAAATAGAGCAGTTTATTTATAAAAATAATATAAACAAAATGAAATTTTTTTGTTTTTACTTTAAGAAAAGATTCAAACCTGTACTCATAAAGAAAGAAAAGCTATAGCAATGAAAGACAAGTTTTTAAACACCATTTGACATATTGAAAGGTGGTACTTTTATTTTTAAGTCACTAAGTTAAACATAAATGATTAAAAATAACAGTATAAATTTATTAGAAATAATGACTTCTCTATATTCTTAGAAATATCCTTTTTTCTCCCTTTTCTGTTAGGTAAAACTATCACTTTCATTAAGACTGGAACCTGTGCAATTTATTAAAGGAATTTATACTGATAAATGCCATTTATCAAGTTATTGTGGCTTTGCAAATTGTTGAAATCTGTAAAGAGTAACATCTTTTGATGTTGTTGACAGCAGCTTCATTTTATACATGTTTCAACTGAATACTCACAAAACATCATGCCATATTTATCTGAAGTGAAAAGATGAGACCAGCTGGCAAGTAATGCGATTGTAATTATGACATGATAAATTGTTTAATCCCTTAAACAGAAATATTTTTGACAATAGCATACATAAATATGGCTTAATACAAAGTATAATATTTTAAAAAACATGTAATCCAAAATGAAAATACATTTTAAAAAATCATATACACAAATACACTAGTGTTTGTGGTAATGAATGAGAGAAAATTAAAATATATACTTGTATTTGATTAGTTGTGTGTGGGGAGACCAAAAAGTATGACAACATATATCAAAAGTTATAGATGGGAAAAGGTTTTCAATGTACTAAGCAAAAGTATTTTCAAACTATAATTCAGTGACCACAATCAATTGTTAAGAACAATAAAGATGAATTCAGATGTGAATAAATTCCCAAAAGTTACTTTCTAGTCAAGTTTAAACATTTTCTTAGTTTGGGGAACATTATAAATATACATGCTCAGATAATTGCATTTATAGATGTATGTTTACATTTGTATATGGAGTTTATTTTAATAATTATATTCATTTCTTATTCATGTTCAAGTCTCATGAATATATTTTCATAAATGAATGCACATATACACACTATAGACACCAGTCAGTTATTTGCATACTCCTCACTTCATAAATAGCTTATAAATTTACCTACATATTGCATTATACTATTAAAATAATATTGGGAGTAAAATGTTGCATATTATGTTTTCATAATTAATTTTAAAGATACATAAACTGGTTATTTAGATCAAAGTCTACTTAATCATGAATGTATTTATTTAATTAATTTATCATATAAGGTTCATGATATAATTGATTTCTTGAAGTTCCTTCTTTAATACATGATTAATTCCTATGCAATAGCAACTGAAAGAATAGAATAACTAGAGATAAACTTAACAAAGGATGTGAAAGACCTATATACTGAAAATTACAAAGCATTATTAAAAGAGATTGAAAAGACACATGAAATGGAAAGATATTCCATGTTCATGGATTAAAAGAATCAACATAGTTAAAATGTCCATACTACCATTAAATATACAGATTTAATGCAATGCTCACCAAAATCCCAATGTCATTTTTGAATAAATAAAACAAAAATATCATAAGATTTTTTATGGAATCAAAATAACCCCAAACAACCAAAGCAATCCTGAGAAAAAGAACAAAGTTGGAGGGAGGTATCAGGCTTCCTGACTTCAAATTATACTAAAGAGCTATAATAGTCAAAACTGCATGGTATTGGCAGAAAAATAATGTAACACACAGACTAATGTCAGAATAGAACTAAGAGTCCAGAAATGAAACCACAGATCTATGGGCAATTGATTTTTGTTGTAAGTGCCAAAAACATACAATGGAGAAAAGAAACCTTCTTCAATAAATGGTGCTGGGAAAATTAGAAAGCCACATGTAAAAAAATGAAACCAGATCACAGTTTGTCACCATGTAAATAAATTAACTAGACATGAATCAAAGCTCTAAATATTATACTTGAAAGAGTAAATTGCATAGAAGAATACATAGGTAATTAGGATTTTATAAGTTTTACTTCAAAGATGATGGGAGTGAAGGCAAAAATAAATAAAAGGGACTATATAAAACTTCAAGGCTTCTGCAAAGCTAAGAAATATGACAACAAAACAAAAAGGCAACCACCCAAAAGTGAGATGATATTTTCAAACAACAGTTCCAACATAGTTAATATTCAAAATACATAAAGAACTCATATAACTCAATATCAAAAGACAATCCAATTTAAAAAAAAGGGAAGAGCATCTCAACAGGAACTTCCCTCAAGAAGGCACACAGCCAACAGATGCATAAGTAGTTTTGCAAATCAAAACTATAATGAGATACTATCTCTCACCTGTCAGAATGACTAATATCTATCAACAAGACAGGTAATAACATATGTTGGAGAGGATGTGGGGGAAAAATAAAAGGGAATTCTCATTCACTGCTAGTGGGACTGTAAAATGGTAGAGCCACTATGGAAAATAATATGACAGTTCCTCAAAAAATTAAGAATAGCACCATATGACTGAGCAAACCCAGTTCTGGATATCTACCAGAAAAACTCAAAAATATTTATTTGCAAAGGTATATGCACCCCTATGTTCATGGCGACATTATTCACAGTGGCCAAGATATGAAAACAACCAATGTGTCCTTCAGTAGAGAATTGTATGAAGATGTGGCATATATGTACCATGGAATGCTACCGAGTCATAACAAAAGATGAAACACTGCCATTTGTAAAAACATAATGGACTTTGAAAACATTATGCTAAGTTAAGTGTCAGTCAGAGAAAACTAAGAACAATATAATTTCACTCATATGTGAAGTATAAAACTGAAAATCAGACATAGACAATAGTATGGTGGTTGTCAGAGGTAAGGGGGTTGGAGTGTAGTAAAAAGGGTAAAGGGGTGATGAAAGATGATTTGACTTTGGGTAGCGGACACAAAATGCAGTATACAGATCATGTATCATAAAATGTACCCTTGAAAAGTATATAATCTTATAACCAATATCATCCAAAAAATTTAATAAAAAGTTCTTATTTTTAAGATTATTCCATAATTATTTATATCCTTTGCTTTCATGAAATTTAGTAAGTTAGTATTTCATGGTCTCTAACATCTTGTTAATCTATAATAATATCTATAATAATAAAAGCATAATATGCTAATTAGAAAGGACAGCTGAATGATCTTCTGGACTTCCTTCTGGATGACATTCTGGATGAAGCCAGGGCTGCAAGGGCCCAGACAAGCCTGTGAGAGCCAAGTTCCTTGCATGAATTTTGTGCATCAGGCCTCTAGAAGGTAAAATGAAAAATTTGGATTTTGTATATTTACATGTAGAGTGTGTTCTTCAATATAGAATCTCTTACTAATTATAACATTTTTGATTATTATTTTTGAATAATAATAATATTGAAAGTGAAATAACTATAAATATAGTTTCTTTAGAACCTTGTCTTCTCTTATTGCACTGGTTAAAAACCAATAATTATTTTAAACTGGGGTTGGTATCAGTCATCTTTTCTTAAAATACATTATAATGCAAAAATCTGTTTTCATTGTGAAATTCATTGATGCTTGGATTCAGATAGCTTCTATTTATTATCTTAAATATGCACTGTTTTATTTTGAATTCATCAATGCTTTACATGAAAAATTAATTATAGAGTTATATAAAATATTCTTATT
The DNA here is from genome assembly GCA_004026665.1 of Murina feae. Taxonomy (NCBI): domain Eukaryota; kingdom Metazoa; phylum Chordata; class Mammalia; order Chiroptera; family Vespertilionidae; genus Murina; species Murina feae. The sequence continues at coordinate 7,541 of PVJC01049394.1, read as the reverse complement.
ACATTTAATCTATATTTTTCTCAATTAACCACATAATGTGACAAATAAAGTTGGAATTCTTGCATACTTGAAGTTAAATATTTACATTCTAATATACTAATTAATTTTCTAGTACAACATCTAATCTAATAAAAGAGTAATATGCAAATTAACCCTCACTTCATCACACCTAAGCCATGCCCACCAGCCAAGCCACACCCACTGGCCAATCAGAACTACAATATGCAAATTAACCCAGCCAAGATGGCAACCGTCAGCCACAGAGCTAGAGAAAACAGGAGGCCAGTGATAGAGGAAACTGCCTGCCTAGGCCATTGTGACCTCTGTTCAAGGCAACGAAGTTTCAATTATAGAAGTCATGGAGCTTAAGCAAACAGGAAGCTTCACTGCCTGCTTAGGCAGGCTGTGGCCTCTGATCAAGGCAACAAAGTTTCAATTATAGAAGATAAATAAACCCCAGAAACCTGCTTCCGGCCAGCTTCGCTGGGACCTTGGATCAATGAGAGCTGTGACCAGTCTGCAAACAGCTCTCAGCCTCTCACCCAAGCTGGCCAGGCACCCCAGTAGGGACCCAAACCCTGAAAGGACTGTAGGAAGCCTGAAAATGACCCTCAGCCCCTCACCAAGGCTGGCCACACCACCATGGGGTGAGGGTTTCCACTGGAGCGCTTGGCCAGCCTGCAAACAGCCATCAGCCCCTCACCCAGGCTGGCCAGGCATGCCAGGAGGTGGACCCAGGCCCTGTGAGAGGGCACAGGCCATGCTGAGGGACCCTCCCAAGTGCACAAATTTTTGTGCACTGGGCCCCTAGTTTTATATATACGTTAAATAAATCACTTGGTTCTTTTTTCAATTTGACATCAAGTTGATTTTAGTTATATAAAATTATTTGATAAAATTCATTGTTTTGTATTCTCTAATATTTTATGTAGGATTAGTTATGTATTAACTAGAGTCCTAGTACATGGAATTTGTTCAGGGGAGGGTCCCTTAGCCCAGACTGCACTCTCTTGCAATCCGGGACCCTTTGGGGGATGTCTGACTGCATCTTTAGGCCCAATCAGGGCCCACAAGGGCTTGCAAGAGGCTTGGCTTCCTTCATTGCTGGAGCGGCAAAGGAAGCCAAGCATCCTGCCCAAAGGAAACCAAGCGTCCCATCTGCTCCAGTTGGCTCTGTGGCTCTGGCTGGTGCAGCCATATTTGTGGCTATGGGCACTGCCATCTTTGTCATGGAGTGACAGTTAATTTGCATATGACCTGTTTATTATATGGAGTGATGGTTAATTTGCATATTACCCTTTTATTAGTATAGATAGTGCCACCAACAGTGAACAAAAATCCTCACAACTACACAACATTGCTAACTTCTGATGATTTTTTTTAAACTTTTTTTTGGTAAATATATTTTTATTGATTTCATAGAGGAAGAAAGAGGGAGAGAGAGATAGAAATATCAGTGATGAGAGAATCATTGATTGGTTGCCTCTTGCATGCCCCACACTAGGGATCAAGCTGATAACTTGGGCATGTGTCCTGATGGGGAATTAAACCTTGACCTCCTGGTTCATAGATCAATTCTCCACCACTGAGCCACACCAGCTGGACTTCTTTCACTTTTTACTAAATGCTAATATATACATTAATGTACTAAATCCATCATATCTGTCATTATTTAAGATGTTTTCATTGACTGCTAGTTTGGAGTAAAAGGAATTATGATTTGATTCTGTGCATTATGAATATTATGTTGATGAGACTGAATTTTTTACATTCTTTTAAAAACTGTTGAATGCTATTCTCATTCACTGTGTTATCTGAAGATGATCCTAAATCTTTTAATATTTCTAATTTTTATTAAGGTGGATTCATTCAAATGTTAGTTTACTACTGGTAATGCTACTATTACTGGGGTAGCTTCTGAATGCCCAAGGTGTTATGAGAAATTTTGCTTGTGGCTGGATAAAACTCAAAGGAAATTAATGAGTTTACAACTATCAAGTTTCAGGAAACTTCATGCAGTATAATTAATCATGGCTTCTTGATCACCAAAACCTTTAGAGGGCCCAGTTATGTAGATTATTTGGTATCTATTGGCGTAGGTTTCTTCAAAATCATACTATCCCAAATTTCAAGTCACTAGATCTCTTTAAATCCATGTATCAATTCCTATAGATACTTTTCTTTTCCTGTTTCCTGCAAAATCTAGCATCTTATTTTGCTAAGTGAAATAAGCCAGTCAGAGAAAGAAAAATATCACATGATCTCACTCATATGTAGAATCAAATAAACAAAAGAAACTGATGAACAAAATTGATCCAGGGACAGAAACATGGAACAGACTGAGGAATCTCAGAGGGAAGAGGAGGTGGGGTAGGTGGGGAGAGAAATTAACCAGGAAATTTATATGCGTATATGCATAACTTATGAACACAGACAACAGTGAGGTGAAGGTCTAGGAGGAGCAGTTGTGGGGTGAAGGGGGACAGTGGGAAAAAGGGGGGCATCTGTAATACTCTCAACAATAAAGATATTTTTAAAAAATCTAGTGTCATCATGAAGCTTATTTCATTTCATTCTATTCCCCTTCACTTAGTGATAACAAATCAGTAGTGCCTACATTTAATGTCTGAAAAGGGATGTCCCAAATATTTTGTCTGATTTTCTATTTGTTTATAATGAGACTAGAGGCCTGGTGCATGAAATTTTTGCACTGGGGGGATGCCCCTCAGCCCAGCCTGTGCCCTCTCACAGTCTGGGACCTCTCAGGGAATATCCAACTGCTAGCCTAGGCCCAATCCCAACAGTCATCCCTCGAGGAATGAAGCAGTGTGCCAAGCAGCAGGCAGCCAGGGAGGGGCCTGAATCAGGCTCATCCCAGCCCGCTTCACCTGCTGCAGGGGAGTCAGGAGAGGGTCCCACCATGGCAGCTTCACTTGCCAGCCATGAGCTGGCTACTGGCTGAGCAGCGCTCCCCCTGTAAGAGCGCACTGACCACCAGGGGGCAGCTCCTGCATTGAGCGTCTGCCCCCTGATAATCAGTGCAGTTGCTCTGGTCATTCTGTCGTAACAGTCACATAGGCTTTTATTATATAGGCTAGAGCAGTGGTTCTAAACCTTCCTGATGCCGCGACCCTTTAATACAGTTCCTCATGTTGTGGTGACCCCCAACCATAAAGTCATTTTCCTTGCTACTTCATAACTGTACTTTTGCTACTGTTATGAATCATAATGTAAATATCTGGTATACAGGATGTATTTAGGTGACCCCTGTGAAAGGGTCATTCGACCCCCAAAGGGGTCACGACCCACAGGTTGACAACCGCTGAGCTAGAGGCTCGGTGCATAAATTTGTGCACCAGTGGGATCCCTTGGCTTGGCCTGCAGGATTGGGCCAAAACTGGCTCTCCAACATCCCCTGAGTGGTCCCGGATTGTGAGAGGGCACAGGCCCGTCTGAGGGACCTCACTGGTGCATGATTGGGGCTGAGGAGGCATGTGGAAGATTGGTGAGCTGGACAGGGAACATGGGAGGGCTCCAAGGCGTGTCCAGCCAGACCCATTCAGTACTGATCAACCAGACGCCAGCAGCAAGCTAAACTATTGGTTGGAGCTTCTGCTCCCTGGTGGTCAGTGCATGTCAGAGTGATTGGTCGATTGGCCAACTCTCTGCCTCTGGTGGTCGGTTTATAGCATAGTGAGCTGTTGAGTGGCCTTAGCATATCATTAGCATATTATGCTTTGATTGGATGAATGGCTGACAGGTCAACCAGACACTTAGCATATTAGGCTTTTATTATGTAGGATGATAAGTCCAGACCCACTTACTCTATCAATACCAAAAATGGAAATTCCTTAAAAATGTATATATTGCATATACATATATGAAATTATTAAATAGTATTTAACTAATGTAATATTTTATAATAAATAGTAAAGGAACTATACTTAATTTTTTCATACTATTATACTTATATGGTATTAAAAAATTGCCATTGTAAAAAGATCTATTTTACTCACCCATTAGGCACTATGTGTAGGAGAGACCATATTTTTAAAAGTCCTATTTGCACAAGCTTTATTAATGTGGTAACATTTTAGGTGTTTGCTTTAAGTCCTGGTCTGTTCTTTAGCTCTGTTCTTTGGTTCTTGGCATTAATTGCTAACTTCTTGTCTAATTTTTTGTCAGCTTTTTAAAGTCTGATATGTGAATCATTTTCTCCAACACACCTAAATATATTAACATTTAGTAAGTGGTCTACACGAGGAAATTATTTAATACTTAACCATCTTTTCAGGTCTTGTTTTTAAGCACTGTAGGGGAGGGACTATATTATAATGGTTAAAAACATGGCCCTTTTGATGATGTTGACTAGGTGAAGATACTAACTTGTCACTTCTTGGCTATATGGCCCAGGTCATCAGAAAATTGATTGGGCACTGTGTGTCCTTAGTATTGTCTGCTGTGAGATAAAATCTTTAAAAACTATTTACAACATTACTTGTAAGAAATGAATAAAAAATAACCTCCTAATTTAGTTTATGCAGTGAGTATCCACAGGAAAATTAGCAAAAGTTAGCCACTATTTTAATTATTGAGAGAGTACAGTAAATTCTACCCCATTCTATATACAGCTGACCCTTGAACAACATGGGTTTGAACTGAACAGGTCCATTTCTATGTGGATTTTTCAATAAATATACAGTCAACCTTCCATCTCTCCTGGTTTCACATCTGCAGATGCAACCAGCCATGGAAGGAAAATAGTGTTTTTGATTAGACACTGGAAATTTTCAGAAGCAGAGGGTCAACTATAGGCATTGTTGTACACCATTTTAAATAAGGGACTGAGGCATCTATGAATTTTGGTATTTGTGAGGTTGTCCTAGAATAAATTTCCCACAGATACCTAGGGACTACTGTAATTAAGTTTTTGGAAAGTCAAAAGTTAAATATATGTTTTCAATTGCTAAGGGCTCTATAACCCAGCCCTTGTACTTTTCAATCGTATGGTGAATGCGTTTGATTCAAGACCTATCATTTGTCCTCTGATTATATTGGTTGATTCTAGGCAAGATAATAGGTAACTAGAGGATAGAAACAGAAGACTTTTAAACTACAAAAACAATAAAGTAATAATATAAACAAGTATCTCAATACATTAATAATAGTACAAAATATTTTAATTTTAAAATATGGTACTAATGGCCAATAATTATTTTAAAAAATAACTGGATTATAAACAAATATAGTGCTTGGTCATTGTGACACTGTGGAGGAATTATTATTGCAAGTACTTAGAATCCAACATTAGGTGTTCAAATGTAATTATAGCCATCAATGATGAACAGATCAGTGGGTAATCAATTATTTATTAAATCTTTTAAAATTTTTTATTAATTCATTTAAAAGTAATCCCTAAAAATATATATGTTGAAATAAAGAATGAAAATGCTGTGTGTGCATGCACGCACATGGGCACAGATACAGAAATTAGATCGATAGATACACCTATGTTTCAACATTTAACTGATCCCATATTTGCTCAAATAACCTCATTATTTTTATATTTATTTGCAAAATAAAATTTGGCCAGTTAAATGTCTTTACAAGTAGCTAAAATAGATTTCACAAAGCTAATAATTCTAGTATTATCAAAAGCAAATGAGAATTTTGAGTTCAATAAATCAGTCATTAATGTCCTCATCTCCATAAAAAGCATAAAGTGATAAACTTTAATTATTCATGACTATGAATAAATATTTAATGAAAAAGGCTCTCTGGACTTTGTTCTAACTGCTACTGCAAAATGGTTCTCATTAGCTATTTGATTACAAGAAAAATCAAGAATGAAATTCAAATTATATTTAACATTAATTTACAATAAAATGCTTATATAGAGATAACTTATAATGAAAATAAATTATTTTCAATTACACTGAATTAATTGCTGGTATTGTTCATGTAGTACATTATTTCTATGTAATAAAGAGGTAATATGCAAATTGACCATCACTCCAACACACAAGATGGCCACCATGGCTGCTCCCATGTGGTCAAAGATGGCCACGCCATGTGGACAAAAGATGGCTGCCACAAGATGGCTGGCAGGGGAGGGCAGTTGTAGGCAATCAGGCCAGCAGGGGAGGGCAGTTCGGGGCAAGTTAGGCATTGATCAGGCTGGCAGGGGAGTGGTTATGGGGTGATCAGGCTGTCAGGCAGAAGCGGTTGGGGCAATCAGGCAGGCAGGCAGGTGAGTGGCTGGGAGCCAGCCATCCTGGATTGTGAGAGGGATGTCCGACTGCCCGCTTAGGTGGGAGGGATTGGGCCTAAATGGGCAGTCGGACATCTCTGGAGGGGTCCCAGATTGGAGACAGTGCAGGCTGGGCTAAGAGACAGCCCCCCATCCCATGCATGAATATTGTGCACCGGGCCTCTAGTAGAAATATAATTGCCTTACAATCATGATACTCAGTTGCAAATTCTTTTGAAGCTATAATTTCAAAAAGAGAAAAAGCAACATTGAGATTAGAAAATTTATCATGCTACTACCTGTTTAGTAATCATCTGTTATTTTAGCTACCATGTGTTTGTTGCTAAACTGAATAATACAAATGTTATTATTTTAAAACCATTAGGGTACTCCAGAAAAGAAATTTATTTGTTATCAAATAATAAATGAAGAAATGTCCTGAACATTTTTTGACTGGTAAATCTAACATTAGACCTAAAATATTATTCTTATCCAAGTTTACCATCTAAATATACAGTGGTTTTTGTTAAAGGGGTTATCATTGTTATTATTATCTTTACAGTCCATTTTCTCCATAATGGTTTCTGTTAACATTTTACCAAAATCAAGGAAGTAACACCTTAAGGAATTAACTACAATACAAATAATATGAGAAAATGAGTGCTTAATCACTTAAATTTCCTATACAGCAGAGTAATTCAGATCACATTAGTTTTAAAGGTCATAAAACATTGAATGTTTCAATATTAGAATAGGCCTAGCATTATAACTTATTTTTATGAATTTTTATCAGTTTAATAAAATACAAAAAATAGTTTCTAAAATATATTTTTTCAAATATGTGCACTATGTTTGGCTAATTTATAAATATATATAATAAATTAGTACAGTTTAGTTACTTAGTTACTTTCATGTTTCTACAATGGTTCATATTATTTACTGATATCTCTTGCACTTTTGAATTTTAAAAAAGCAGCATAGGTCGTTGCTATGCATCACTTTGAATTTTTCTTGCCACTCCCTTCTGTCCTGCAATGATTCTGTTGAGAAATGAGCTGACAATTGTATGGGCAGTCCCTTGCAAGATTACTCTGCCCAGCAAAGCTATCATTTAGAATTGAAGGTCAGATAAAGAGCTTCACAGATGAGATAAAGCTAAAGGAGTTCATCACCACCCAACCAGTATTACATGAAATGTTGAAGTGTATTTTTAAGAAGGTGAATGAAGATGAAGAAGAAGAAGAAGAAGAAGAAGAAGAAGAAGAAGAAGAAGAAGAAGAAGAAGAAGAAG
>PVJC01049393.1:0-12173 GCA_004026665.1 Murina feae | reverse complement strand
ACAGACAAGAAAAAGCTAAAAGAGTTCATCACCACCCAACCAGTATTATATGAAATGCTGAAAGGTATCCTTTGAGAATAGAATAGAATCAGAGGCATAGAAAGGGAATGGACTGACAATTTTCGGGGGTTAAGGGTGTTGGGGATGCGTGAAGAGACTGGACAATAATTGTACACCTATGGATGAGGACAGTGGGGGGGCAAGGTCAGAGGTTGGGGTGGGAATTGGGAGGAGGGGAGCTATGGGGGAAAAAAGAGGAACAACTGTAATAATCTTAACAATAAAGATAAAAAAAAAGAAAAGAAAGAAAATCACTGTTTTATGGAGAAGTAGCTGACCATCAGCTTTGAACTCTTCATAACTTTGATATTTCTTTTCATTCACTTTCTCTTGTATGGGAGACATCCACCACTGAGTGCACAGCCTCCAGTACATCGGGTGTTTGCTGTCCTTCCCCATTTTATTGAGGTCTATAGCCTTCTCCTTCATGCAGGAGACAATGAACCTCAGGTATGTGCTCATCTCTTGTTTGTATTTTTCTTCTTGGTGGTCCTGCAAACAAGGCACTGCCAGTGACTACTGCTGTATCTAAGTCTGTACTCATCAGACAAAAACTTGGAATATTACACATGAAAACACAGATCACATATCAACACCTCACCAGGCAGATGGCATTCAAAACAATACCAATATCATGATTTTCTATTTCCTAATTTCATCTCCTGGCAACCAATATCCTCCTTGTTCAATACCAGTTTTTGAACCTTTGCATCCCTTATTTCAACAATAAGACCATCTTTCACAGCCAAGCTCAGCTGACAGGTGGTCTCTTTTTGATGCATATGGTGAACTTCACATATACAGAGTGGTTATGATATGCAAATGAGATTATAGAAATGAAAATTATTTTCAAATATAAAAAAATTGCTCTAGTGTCAGTGACTAGTGCATCTCAAAGTCTGCAACTCTGCATTCCCACCTTTGGTCTTTCTCTTTGCTTCCACACATCGTCTGAACAGACAAGGCTGTCTGTTCCCTTCCCATCTTTGTCACTTTTGCTCTTTCTTTGCTAAGTCCACCCTGACACATACTTTGTAATACCATCAATGTTGGCAATTTGCTTCTGGTTCTGTATACTGTCAATGGCTGCCCAAAAATGCTGGACAGCTTTTGTATTTGTCATCTTTTTTTAACGTGCCGTGACCTGTTAACTGCTTGGGTCTCCTTGCAGAGGCAACGCTGCTCACAGGCCAGTGTGTGAGCTGGCAGTCGCTCAGGGCTGCCACCTGCACCTCCGCCCGCCACTGGACTTTATTCTCATTTTCTTTTGTATCTCTCAGCCCCGTTTAGCCCAGGGCTTCTCCCATTGAATCAGCTACATAAATGTCTGTTAAACTTGTAATAAAATATCACTGTCTAGACCTCCTGACATCAACCATAGTTGAATCAAAATCTTATTGTGGCTGTCACCTTTCTATCTGGAAAGAACCCATCTTTCAAAGCTGAGGGTAGAAATTATAAACTTTAAAAGGAATGATTTCAATTTGCCATGAAAGCTATTCTTTATATTCCTATCTTTTCTTCATTTCTGATATATTATTGACTTTAGTAATATCCCTAGAAAGATTTCCAGAAGAGTACAACAAAGTCAGTTTCATCTTTATTCACATGACTTTCCATCCATTGAAAATATTTTGACCCCCTTAAAAAGAATATCAGTTTTAATTTATTTAAATCAAATGTTTCAACATGAGCAATAAAATTTACAGAAGTTGTAGCTAAGTAAAACTATTAAAACAGTCATATGATTCAAGTATAAAGTAAAGGAAAATATCTTTGCAGCCTGATAGACTATTCATGGAATTGGCTTAAAAATCAAAACATTAGGAAAGCAGTTACTGAGTTTTGCTGTGTGATATGAAGAGCCTATTTTTGGATATAAAATAAATTAGAATTTTGTGACCTTGAGTAAATCACTAGAGCTCTTTATGCCGTGGTTTTCTCACCAGTAAAGTAGAAGACAAATGTGTCCTTCACCTAAACGGAGTAGTTGTGATATGCAAATGAGATTATAGAAATGAACATTGTTTTTAAATATAATGAATTACACAATTGTCAGTGACTTGTGCAGCTCAAGGTACACTCCTCTCTATTACCCACCTTTGGTCTTTCCTCTTTGCTCCTGCACATCTTCTGAACAGACAAGGCTGCCTATTCCCTTCCCAACTTTACCACTTTTGTTCTTTCTTTTCTAAGTCCACACTGTCTCCAATCTTTGTCTTTTGTCCTCTTTCTCCCTTTTGCCTTCTCCCTCATGCTAGGAGACATTTTTGCTTTGCCTGATATCCTAACCCCAGTGGCTGCCAGAAGCCTGATGGGTATGAAAGAGAAGGAAGAGAAGGATGTGGTTAGAGTATCAAACATGTGGCACTGTCTATATATTCTTTAGGAAGAATCCTAAATCAATAGGGAATGTCATGTGTGTGTCTATGGAGTATATAAAAGGTATGGGGGAGTATTGTGCTCAACCCAATGGAAAAGAAACCTAGTGGGTGTCAGGGACATGGATATGGCAGAATTGTGCAAGATGAACAACTAAGATTAGTACATAAAATGAACTTAGCAAAAAGGAAAGAGAACAACAGAGTCATCTGCTATTAAGCCTGGACTTCATCCTCTCTATCTTAGTGCCATTGGCAAATTATTTAGGCCTTAGTTTTACTATCTATAAATTGGAGGTGATGATATTTCATTTATAGGGTTATTGAAAATTAGGATTAATTTAAATGAAGTTCTAGCTCACTATTTGGACTTTAAGACTGTCTCAATGAATGGTAACTGCAGTCAATTCTCATTATTTGTGGTAGTTACATTCTATAAATTTACCACAAACACAGAATTAGTGAATACTAGAGGGTTTTAGGGGAAAGACAGAGTTAGGTTCCTAGGAGTCTCTGGTCACAACATCTTTGTCAACCAATCAATACATAACCGTGCTTTATGTGTGTTTCTTTTTAAAGACATCTTATGTAACACAGAGGCACACACATCCTGTATAATAAAACCCTAATATGCAAATTGACTGAACAGCAGAATAATTGGCAGAATGACCGGTCGCTATGATGCACACTGACAAACACAGTAGCTGCCCCTTGGTGGTCAGTGTGCTCCCACAGGGCAAGCACCACTCATCCAGAAGCCAGGCTCACATCTGGTGGACAGTAAGGAGTGAGGGGTCCTGGACTGCAAGAGCCCCAGACTGCAAGAGGGATATCTGACTACCAGCTTAAGCCTGATCCCTGGGGGTGATCGGGCCTAAGCCAGCAGGTGGACATCCCCCAAGGGCTCTCAGACTGTGAGAGGGTTCAGGCTGGGCTGAGGGCCCTGCCCTCACCTCAGTGCACGAATTTTGTACACTGGGCCCTAGTGTGTGTGTGTGTGTGTGTGTGTGTGTGTGTGTGTATATATAATCTATCTTAACTAATAAAAGAGTAATATTGAAATTAACCATTTCTCTGGGATGGGGTAAGCCATGCCCACCAGCCAATCAGAGTGACTGTATGCAAATTAGCCCAGACAACATGGTGGCCACCACTCACGGACCTGAGTAAACGGCAGCTTCCATTGCAGCAGCAGTGAAAGTGAAACTACGGCCCGCTTTGCTTAAACTGACTCAAGCAAAACACATGTTTGCAACAAAATAACAATCATAGAATCCTCGGGAGCTGAAGGAAACAGCAGGCCTGGCCTCACCACTAAGTAACATTGTCTCATTATAGACACCACGAGGTGAAGCAGAGAGGAGGCTTCATTAGTAGGCCGACTTAAAGGGACAGCATCAATTATAGAAGATAAACAAACCCCAGAAACCTGCATCCAGCCAGCCTTACCGGGACATTGGGTCAATGGGAGCTGTGGGCAGCATTAAAGCCTGAAAGCGCCAATCAGCCCGTCACCCTCTCTGGCCACACCACAATGGGGTGGGGGACCCCACTGGGGGCTTGGCCAGCCTGAAAACAGCCATCAGCCCCTCACCCAGCTGGCCAGGTACCCCAGTAGGGACCCAAATCTGGAAGGGACTGTGGGAAGCCTGAAAATGCCCCTCAGCCCCTCACCCAGGCTGGCTAGGTACCCCAGTAGGGACCCAAAACCTGAAGGGACTGTGGGCAGTCTGAAAATGGCCCTCAGCCCGTCACCCAGGCTGGCCACAACCCAATGGGGTGAGGGTCCACACTGGAGGGCTTGGCCAGCCTGCAAACAGCCATCAGCCCCTCACCCAGGCTGGCCAGGCATGCCAGCAGGTGGACATCCCCAGAGGGGTCCCAGACTGCGAGAGGGCACAGGTCAGGCTGAGGGACCTCCCGAGTGCACAAATTTTTGTGCACCAGGCCCCTAATATATATATATATATATATAAAATAGATTTGATATAGTTGTCTTATTAACATTGAATTCACAGCCTACAGTACTACAACTCAGTGAGGCAGATCACAGCCTTCTTGTATTTCGGATATTAGATGGCACTTCAGCACCATGTGTTGGGGGGCATTTTAAACAGTGAAATCACCAACAAAAAGCACAAAATTGTTGAAAAACTTGACTCTTTAGATTTATTAAAAAAATTTGTTTATAATATGAAAACTGAAATAAGGAGGCAGAGCACACCTCGTGCCACCTTAGCTGGTGACTCGAACATTTAGTGTTTTGTGTGATCAAAAATGACCATGAAAGCCCATGAATATTGATTTGGGGGTTACAAATAAATTTTAGCAAGTTGATGAATTTACAAATATAGAATCCATGAATAATCAGAATTGACCATTTAATAATGCTGATTCACTAGACCAGTGATTTACAACTTTTTTCATCTCATGGCACACATAAACTAATTTACTAAAATTCTGTGGTACACCAAAAAATACATTTTTTGCCAATCTGACAAAAAATGGTATAATTTTTTATTGATTTATAAAAAAAAATAGTAATTACCTGTTTTGCTCCAAAGTGACATTTTAGAAAATCAAGTGCCTATCCTATATAATAAAAGCCTAATATGTTAAGTGTTTGGTCATTCATTCAACCAATCAAAGCATAATATGCTAATGATATGCTAAGGCTGCTCAACCACTCACTATGACGTGCACTGACCACCAGGTTAGCTTGCTGCTGGGGTCTGGCTGATAGGGACTGAGTGAGATGGGCTGGACATGCCCTGGAGCCCTCCTGCAGTCCCTCACCAGCTAGCTAACCTCCCATGTCCCTCCTCAGCCCCGATCATGCACCAGTGTGGTCTCTCTGCCTGGCTTGCACCCTCTCACAATTCAGGACCCCTCAGGGGATGTTGGAGAGCTTTTGGCCTAATCCCACAGGCCAGGCCAAGGGACCCCACTGGTGCATGAATTTGTGCACTGGGCCTCTAGTACTTGTATATAAGGATTTCTGGTACCAAGAACTAATCAATCAGATGCAATCTTATTATGTAACATGACCAATAAGATGCAATTCCATATCATATCATATCATATCATATCATATCATATCATATTTCTTTCTCTCTCCTTCTCCCTCTCTGAAATCAATAAAAATTAAAAAAATTTTTAAAGAGCACATACCTGGGTTATAGGTTCTATCCTGGCTCCAGTCAGTGCATGTAGATGAAGCAGTCAATCAAACAATAAATGTATCTCTCACATCAGTGTTTCTCTCTCTCTCTCTCTCTCTCTCTCTCTCTCTTTCTCTTCCTCCTCCTCCCTCCCACTCTCTCTAAAAATCAATGAAAAAATATCCTCAGGTGAGGATTAGCAAGAAAAAACAAACAAAAAAAATTGCAAATCAATAAACATTACTTCTGAGGCTGGTCATCTATCCACTAAACCACATTGCCCACAAGGCAGCACAGACAGGTCCCAAAGACCTTTCCTTGCAAAATAAATAAATAAACAAACAAACAAATAAATAAATAAATAAATAAATAAAATAAAAAATAAAATAAATTCATTTCCACAGACTTGCTGACTTATGCAAATTTGGAAATGAAAGTCTATTTTAAAATCTATTTAGTCCACCTTCCTAACTGTACAGATGAAATCAAATATGGGTCAAGATCATCCAGCCTCAGTAAAAAGCTTAAATAATATCTGGTGTCCTCAACCTGGCCAATCCAAAAAAGTTTCAGCTGTCCAGAGTGTCAAAAGAAATCCAATCATCTGCATAGCAAGCACAGTGTTAACCCTTTAAATATTTAAAATAGTATTATTTTAACATTTTCAAGGAAATTATTACCCTTTGGTACCCTTTGGAAGCTAGGTAAATGAGCAGGGCAGCCTATACAGACAGGAGTGCTGCACAGGTACACAGCAACCACTCAGAATTGGGTTTTCTTTGTGAAGAAAGCAAAGGTCTCCTCTATTAGCTTGCCATTTGTTTACAGGATTGGGCAGTATGTCAGAACATCCTTCCTGGGTGCTATGATTTGAATGTGTCTCCCCCAAATTCATATCTTGAAATCCTAACCTCTAAGGTAATAGGATTAGGAGGCGAGACCTTTGGAAGGTGATTTATGGAATTAATGATCTTTTGAAAAGAGGCCTAAGAAATGTCCCTTGCTCTTTCTGCCATATGAGTTTACAGGGAAAATATGACCATCTATGAACCAGAAGCTTTCCCTAACCAGACATCATATTTGAGGTTTGGACTTCCAGCCTCGAAAACCGTGAAAAATAAATTTCTGTTGTTTTAAACCACTCACCCTCTGTTTGGTATCATAAACACTGTCCTATTTTCCTAAGCTCCAACCCTCTTACATAGTCCAAAGGCTACATTCAGATTTATAAGTCCTTGTGTTTTCCTCATTCATTTTTATGTTTTAGGCAGTAGCAGAGAAAAGGGAGAAAAAGGAAGGAAAGGAGGGAAACACTGAGTGGCTGCAAATATGACAACACTTAAAGCCCCTCTGAATGGTAAGTTAGCGGAGCCATAACAAGACCAGTTCATGTTCCCTTTCTGTGTCTTTCTCTGCCTGTTTTCTACCAGGAAATACTAGAAGGGGGAATGAAGGAATTTGATCTATATTAAAACGCACAGCTGTTGAACACTAATCCTCAAAACATTCACAACCACTTTGATTTGAGACAAATGATCATCCAGTTTGTTACAAATAAAAGATATATTCAGAAGTTCCAGACAGTGGTGTCTCGAAGAGCAGATGATAGTTAATTTGTCTCTGAGCCAATGTTAGACGCTTTACCTCAGCAATTTGAGAGATGGGGATCTCCTTAGGCAGTCTTTTTAATTCATTTTCTCTTAAGGAACCAGAATGAAAGGAAGTTAAGAAGTATCCCCCTTCATTGCTGCAGTGCTGTTGGAACAGCCAGGACCTCCCCAGAAATCTGCCCTACAATTACCAGGCTCTGTTTCCATGTGAAAGTTAAGACAAGGCAGGGAAGGAAGAGTGAGGGGATGGACAGACTGCAGTGCAGAGCACCTGGGTGATGGAGCAGAGTGGATCAGGCAGCATTTGTGAAGGGGTCACTTAGATCTAAGAGTGTAATCTGGGTAGGAGCAGGGGACAGGGCAGGGACAAAATGTCCAGTGTCTTTCCCATCAGCCAGCCCTACCTTAGCCAGTGTATACACATCTCCTCATTTGATGGCTCAAGGTCAGACAGCTAGTAGCTAGGGTAGCAGGAACTGAAACACAGCGTGTGACTTCAAAACTCTTCACCCTCTACTACATCAGAGTGCTGTGTGAGAGAGCTGCAAGAGCAACTGGAAGTTGTTTTGTGTTGTTTTTCCTCTCTAAATAAGGTAATGAAAAGCTTGTTGAATACTTCTAAAAAAGAGTGAGAGCTTTATTTAACAATATACTGATGTCTCCTCCATGGCAGACACTGTGAGGGGAAAAAGGATGTAGGTGAGTAAGACAAAGAGAGGGAGGCAGACAAGTACATTTCTTGCAGTAAGAACAGTGACATTTCTTACAGTAAGTCAGTCACTTTCCAGATCTCAAAAGATCTAAGACACATGGTCATGTAACAGTATTGAACCTCAAGGTGTGAAGAGAGCATGAAGAAGAGAACTAATATTTGCAAATGTGTGTATGGCAGGAGGTGGGGGGATTGAAGTATGTTATAAAGAAAATATGGCTTCATGGTATTTCATGACTGCCTAAGACAGAGGTTGTAGGTGAAATGGTTGGGATTCGATTCCAATTTATTTGACTCAAAGGCCCATAGTCTTTCCATGTTCCACAGAGATGGGAGCAAGCTTTAGAAACAAGCTCTCACTCTCAGGCAAGACTAGAAGAAACATATCTTTCAGCCTCTGCTCTTCCTTTCTGGAACCTGCTAAGATCCATAGAAGGTTTGTTGGTAAGCTACTTTAATGTTTCTTGGAAAGAAGTGGCATAAATATATTTAATCACTTATTAAAAGGCAACAAAAAGCCCTTCCTGTTAGCTGAGCTTGGATTTATGAAAAGGCTCTTTAAGGGTTAATCTGTTTTATTCCCAACACTACCTCCAGGCAGTTTCTTTGGGAAATATGACTGAATTCTAAAAGATTAAATTGTGTCTATAAAGTAGATATTTGAGAATGATTTTTCTGAAAGAGTAGCTCCTTTCTCATTTTCAGTGGGGCTTTACTGGTTTAATTAAACATAATGAATATGAATCACCCTGAGAACTAATATATTTTTTAAAGTATTACCCTAAGGTAAGTGCCCTAATGGCTCAATGCTTGCTTTGAAAATGAGTAGAGAACAGGTACCTACAGCAGCTCATCACAAGCCTTGTTGGAACCCCAAAGTAGATCTCTGGTCTTATGCAGTATTAACAATGATCATCCATCAGGGTTCCAGTTCTGTAGGTTCTAGCTGAACCTAGGAGGTAGTCATGGCAGAACAGGATGACTAAGCAGCTATTATGATATTTGTAAGGCTAAGCGCTAATCGTTCAGGATGCAAACAGCCAACAGGAACTTAATGATTTCTTTGATTCAAAAATTGAAAGGCAGACATTAAAGGAAAAATGCTCAAGACATATATTTTAATTTTTCAGTCTGCCTGCGTGTGTGTGCATGTGTGTTCTATATTTCAATTCTTGGGAGTTGCTTGAAGTCAAAGACAAATCTGTTAAACTGTTTTTCTGTCATCCCAATAATGCCCTAGGATGTTTTACTTACTCAATAAATCTATGATGATTAACATGACCTTGCAAATAACTGTGTAGTATTTCCCTTTTTAAATTTAAAACAGCAGCCATATATGTTATTATTTCCTAATTAACTGGTTTCATGTAATTTACAGTTTTGTTACCAGGTGCATATGTATGGAATTGTCTTCTTGATGAATTGGCCCTTTTATCATTATAAAATATCCCTCTTCATGTATGGTAATATTCCTCATCCTGAAGTGTATTTTCTAATGTTAACATAGCCATTCTTCTCATTTTATTTGTTTCCTTTTAAATTCTTGAGTAGATTTAAAATCATTGCCTGCTAATTCCATCATCTGGATTTATTTCTTAGCCTCCTGATTTGGGCTGATATTTCTTATTATGGGTCGCATTTTCCTGCTTCTTCACAGGTCTCATTATTTTTATTGAATGCTGAACCTTGTGTATGTTACGTTGTTGAATATCTGGATTTTATCTCCCTCCAAAAAGTGTTAAATTTTTATTTGACAGGCAGTTAAGTTGTTTGATTAGCTTGATCTTCCTGAGACTTATTTTAAGCTTTGTTAGAATGGATCTAATTTTGCCATTTCTAGTTTTCACTAAATTTCCCAGGTGTTTAACAAGGTGTAGTATCTTCATTTTGGCTGGCCAAAATTTAAAAGTGAGCTGTGAGACCTAGGAATTGTTCAGCTTAAAACTTCTTTGAAGTTGTTCGTTTCCTTACCTTATCGAGTTTTGCTCTTTGAACATATAGCTGAGCATTTAGCCAAAGACCCAAGGGAACTTTTGTATACATTTCTAGGGTTCTATATAGCTCCCTCTTCTCTGGTATCTCCCCTACACTCTCTAGCTGTATCAGTTTCCCCAAACTCTAATCTCTGTCTTCTCAACTCAGTAGGCCTCCATGCTCTGTTTGGATTTCCCCTAGGTGCAGTCCCAAACTATTTCCAAATGAAAAGCTGAAATAATCATAAAGTTCACTGCACTTGTTTCCCTTATGTCAGGGATCACACTCCTTTGCTGCCTGTTTTTAATATTTGAAAAATTTTACTTCACGTATTTCATCAGGTTTTTTGGTGTGCTTTGCTGATAACTTACAGTGGGAGGTCTAGTTCAGAATCATTTATTCTGTTATGGTGATGGGTCAACCCTTCGTGATCTGTGTCAACCTTGACTCCAATTCCCCTTCACCTTGGAGATATAGGGAAAGAACAGGAATTTCCCTTTCATTAATCCTTAATCTATCCTTGCTATATGAAGGTATGTATTTGATGCCAGGATTCTGCAAGCAATTTGATCTGATGTATTCTAACCAAACCATGAAAATGATAGGTAAACATGGGTATAATCACCTGTGGAACAGACTGTGTACCCTTAGGAAAGAAAGAGAAGTGAAAAGCAAGAGAATGGAAGAGGAAAATGAACAAAGAAAAGAGAAGGGGAGGAGGGGTAAAATCACACACATACACAAAGAACTGATAAGGAAAAGAACAAGAATTTTACAAATTCATAAATTAAGTTGCCAAAAGAATAAGAACATTTCTGCCTTCATCCTTGTGACTCACCTGGAGTGCTGGGAGCATTGAGGCACTGATTAGAAAAAAGAGGCCAAAAAATTATTTGTTTCTATTCATTGCATTTGTTCCCTTTTGCAAGGAATGGTATGTTTCTGATAAGAAATTCTTAGAATAAGGCAGTGAAAAGTGATAATAATAGTAAAAATATTTTAATTTAAAAATTAAAAAATGAAGACAGTGGATTTTGGCACCAGAGTAAAGGTAGATGTTGACTGCTGGACACCTCAGTGAGTTACTGTTTCTAAGCATTCTAGTTGTGCTGAATAATACAGCTCATGCACTGTAGCGCCTTTCATTTTCCGGAGCGCAAGGCTTACTACCAGCACATTATAACCTCAGTAAATAATCCATCCTAAAGGGCAACAGGTGTGAAGTTCTTACTTTTTATTTGTATTTCTCATTTCTTCCTTTTGTTCCAAACTTAGCTCTTTAGAAACAAAATCCATACTGTTGCTAGGGTTATCAAAACTGAGGGCTTTTTTTTCTGACAAGACAAATAGCTAGAAATATAATGTGCTCTTGTTGTTTTGTTTTTTGGCTCAGTGGGGAAATAATGTCCTCATTCAGTAAAAAGCCTCAGCAATGGACTAAACAGGCTGGGAATGCAGGACATTTCCTCGGTACGTTTTTCTACTATTTCTCAGGATCAACCAAAATCTAAAATTGGTTGTTTCTTGTTTCTTCTTCTTTTGTTAAATTGGAACATTGAAGCAGACTAGGAGCTGAAGATGTGAAAAGATGTCTGAAAGTACAGCTTTTGCAACATGGCCATTGGGAGCAATGTCAGTGATCGAGGGTAGTGTGTGTATGAACTTCTGAAAGTAGCTATGTGGATGCTTCCTCTAGTTGGAGCCAAGAGGAGAAAAGCCTTCCTCTAACAATTCATTTCAATCAAGAATTTCTTTTAGCCACCAGCATGAGTGTTTGCTGGTTTTCCTGCTCAGTGTACCATTCTCCTTCCTGTGAGTGAGGGTATTTTCATTGATTCTAAACTAAAGATGGAACTATGAGCAGATGTGGGAACCATTCAGGACCTGTGGTGTGGGAGTGCATTGGTCTACATTCTCAAAACAAAGATCACAGGGTATGCCTATGCCTCTTAACAAGTGGGGCTCTAACGAGGAAGGGTGTCAGTGACCTAGGGAAGACAGAGCACACAGCAGCCACTGTAGTTGGGCTCAGTTCTCCCAAGAGGCTTCTCTGTTCCACAGCCATTCTGAATTCCAAGCGAGATAGGGAACCAACTCAGATAACCTTGGCAATGACAGCACCAACAACTAACAATGGATGGAAGGGAAGAGGTGTTACCTTTAGATGGGAAAACATATGAAGAAAAAAACAACATGGCCAGTGCATTTAAGTATATATAATCTCATGAGAGAGAGAGAAGCACACACTCTCACGCAGCACTGGTAGACTGAGAAA
>PVJC01049392.1:0-12194 GCA_004026665.1 Murina feae | reverse complement strand
TTTTATTATGTTGAGGTATGATCCCTCTATTCCCACTTTGCTGAGAGTTTTTATCATGAAAGGGTGTTGGATTTTGTCAAATGCCTTTTCTGCATCAATCGATATGATTATGTGGTTTTTGTCTTTCAATTTGTTTATGTGATGTATCACGTTTATTGATTTGTGGATATTGTACCAGCCTTGCATTCCTGGAATAAATCCCACTTGGTCATGGTGTATGATCTTTCTAATGTAATGCTGGATCCGATTTGCTAGGATTTTGTTGAGG
Source organism: Murina feae (assembly GCA_004026665.1). Lineage (NCBI taxonomy): Eukaryota > Metazoa > Chordata > Mammalia > Chiroptera > Vespertilionidae > Murina > Murina feae. The sequence continues at coordinate 11,926 of PVJC01049392.1, read as the reverse complement.
ATCTTAGCATCTATGTTCATCAGGGATATTGTCCTGTAATTCTCTTTCTTTGTGGTGTCTTTATCTCGTTTTGGTATTAGGGTAATGCTGGCTTCGTAGAAAGAGCTTGGAAGTGTGCCTTCATCTTGAAATTTTTGGCATAGTCTGAGAAGGATTGGCTTTAGTTATTCTTTGAATGTTCGGTAAAACTCCCCTGTGAAGCCATCTGGTCCAGGGCTTTTGTTTGCTGGAAGCTTTTGGATAGCTGTTTCAATTTCATCAGTAGTTATTGGCCTATTCAGGTTTTTTGTTTCTTCCTGATTGAGTTTTGGAAGCTTGTATTTTTCTAGGAATTTGTCCATTTCATTGAGGTTGTCCATATTACTCTTTTATTAGATTAGATTCCCTATGCTGCACTTTACAACCTCATGACTATTTTGTGACTACCAATTATTGCTTTTTAATTCCTTCAGCTTTTTCACCTAGCCCCCAAACCCCCTTCCCTCTGGCAACCATCAGTCTGTTCTCTATATTAGTCTGTTTCTATCTTATTTGTTTGTTTATTTTTCTCTTTAGATTTCACATATAAGTGAAATCATATGGTAATTGTCTTTCTCTGTCTGACTTAGCAAAACATCCTCTAGGTCCAATGATAATGTTTGTGGAAATAGAAAAACTCTTAAAATTCATGTAGAAACCAGAAAGACCCATAATAGCTAAGGGAAAACAGAGCTGAAGGCATCACACTTCCTGATTCAAAATATATGCCAAAGCTATAGTAATTAAAATAGTATTGTACTGCCTTGGCTGGTGTGACTCAGTTGGTTGGGCATCATCCCATGCAGCAAAAGATTGATTCCTAGTCAGGGCATATGCAAGGGTTGCAGGTTTATTCTTCTGTGGAGAGCGCAGGGGGTGCAGGATGAAGATGATTGATGTTCTGTTCTCATATCCTTGTTCCTCTTTCTCCCTTTCTCTTCCTCTCCCTCTAAAAATCAATATTTTTTTAAAAAAAACAGTATGATACTGCCATAAAGACAGACATATAAACCAAGGAAATAGGATAGAAACCCCAGAAATAAATGTACACGTAAAAGTCCACATATCTTTAACAAATAAATGTGCCAAGACTACAAAATTAGGAAAGGATAGTTTCTTTTAAAATGGTGCTGGGAAAACTTGATATAAACATACAAAAAAGTGAAATCAGACTCCTAGGGTAATACCTTGTTGACTTTTGAGGCCCTGGTCAGGGATCTCAGTTGGTCACAGTGTTGTCCCGATATGCCAGGGTTGCTGGTTCGATCCCCCGTCAAGGCACATATAAGAATCAATCAATGAATGCATAAATAAGTGGAACAAGAAATCAATTTTTCTCTTTCTGTATCTCCCTTCCTCTCTCTCTAAAATCAATAAGTAAACTTTAAAATAAAGACCTTTTTATATGTCTTGCCAAAATTACTCTTCCAGGAACATACTAATTTTTACATTTAAGAAAGGTCTATGTTTATCTTAACAAAATGATGTGTTTTTCTTTTTCTAGGCTTTGAAATTTCTGAAAATCAGAAGAGGCAGGCTGCAATGACTGTGAGAAAAGTCTCTAAACAAAAAGGTAAAGCTGTCTTTTACCAACACTCCTCCCACCCCACCCTCTCCCACCCTCACCCCACCATTTACTCTCTTTGTGTTTTCTTATTCCTAGGCTTATTTCCATGTAGAAGTTCACTTGGGGGGTGGGGAAGAGTTTCTGGATTCCCATGTGTCCCTGTACATAGAAAATGTTAAAGATTTAAGTTTGATGAGTGAATAGTATAAGGTACTTATGTCCAGAGATAGCTCATCGAGTATAGGAAAAAAATAGAACCTCTTTTTATTTTTATTTTTACTTAAATAAGAGAGAGAAACTAAACTTTACTAACAATGTAGGGATGGGTGGGCAATAGAAAATGTGTAGGATTTATTTATAAGTGTAGGGAAATGTACGGAATTTTCTTTCATTGTTTTGGAGACTTTTGGTAAATCAAGAATCCCAAATCAGAATGAAGAACTTCAAACTGAATCAAGAAGATTCAGATATTAATTGTCTTCTTTCTCTGAACTATAAAGTATTTACAAAAGAAAAATACATTGAAAATAAATTTGAGTATGAAATGAAGCCCTATTTTCTCATTTTTATGAACTAGACAAAATTAAAATGCTTAGTTAAACAAAGGAAAGGAACTATCCTGTTTATTTAAGAGCCTATGCAATCCCAGTCATTTTACATAAGTTCTTTTGTTTCATCTTTTTGGCACCTCTAAAAAGGTAGGCATTGTTAGTCCCGTTTTGTAGATGAGGAAACTGAAGTAAGTCAGCTTGACTATAAGTCCCCTTCTATCTCTTCTCCACCTAAGGGGTCTGATGATTTTCCATTTTGAGGAAGAACAGCTGACATTTTTTGTCTCACCTCAATTACCAACAAATGTTTCTGTTACTGATAACCACTGTTATTGTCCCCAGGGGTGGGCAATCTTAGACCTCAGTTTCTCCAGGCCATTCCTTCTGCTTTCTCAGTGGACCATTGCTCAGAATGAGTCACCATACAAAATGATCAGATTCAAGTTGCCTAAAATTCCAGCAGTCACATAAAGCACCCCTGATTATTCCTAATGACACAGTTTTTCATTGAGAAAGCTGAGTGCCTGTGTATATCTGATTTCCAATTAAGCAGTGTACCTAGTTGGAGCCCCTCTATCTAGACATGACAGTCCCTTTAACTGCTTATTACTTTTTGCCCTTAGGAGACCTTCTTTCCCTCATCATGCAAATGTGATTCTCTTTAGATATAGAATTAAAGTCAACCACTCCTAACCTCTTGGGGATGAAAAGTGAGGTATAATATTAGAAAGCAATCTGGAGTTACTGTCAGTAAAGATATGATCTGTATGAGTAGGAGAATCATGTGAGGGAATATGCCCCTTCTTTAGATGGAGGTATGAACAGAAAAGAGTCCTATGCAGGTGGAGAGTCCTCAGGCTACAAACGGGCTACTGTCCTAGTAGCCAGCCTCTGTCTCCTGTAGGCTCTTAGTTTCTGAGCTTCTCTCACTCTGATTTCCTTCACTGTCCTCACCATACTGACAGTTGTGATGGGATGGTACCCCATTACCTTAGCTCAGGTTCCCTGAAGCTTATCTGAGACTGACTGGTTTTGTGACTGATAATCCTTAGAGCTTAGGAAAATCCACAAATCAAGCAACCAGAAAACAGTCCTGCTCAGTCATACCAAGTTTTTGTGTCAGTTTTCTTATCCACCTGTCTAGTCTCAACCTATACCCTTCAGGTCCTCTCTTGTGTTCCAATATCTAAACACTGGTTCACCTGAACAGCTTTCTACCTATAATAGCAATCTTAAAGACTTCAAAGAAAATTATCTAGTTTCAAATGTCCCAGAATTCCTACAAATCACTTCTCTTATTTCTACTTTTAATCTTCAAGACTCATCTAGTCCAGGGCTGTGGTGACTCATATATTGTGTGACTCAAAGGTACTATACATGTGGAAGTAGTTGTCAAACTTAGTAATATTAGTTATATAATATACATGGGAAGAGCAAGGGAGTCCTTATAGATACCAATGAAATCTAGCTTCCTTACCATTCCAATGAACCCTTCCTGAAAGTGATGAGGGAGAATTGTTGTTACGATTTCTCTAATGTAATGTAATTGGATAGGTAATTATTCTAGTTTCCCTTTGCAACCCCATCTGTAATGCCATGGGATTTTATCAACTCAGTCAACTGCTCTGGAGGACAGCCTACCTCCAAGGAAGGCCTTTTCATTTTACATTTGTCTTTCATACTGCCCTGGTTTTAACTTCTTGAGTGTTGTATGCTACTTCCTGATCTATCAGACTATTTCAGTCTATCATTATAGAACTACCTAGGGCCCTAAGTATAGCCCTGATCTACAGAGGTTTTAGGACCAGTTCAGAATCAAATGAGTACACTATAATAACTAAAATTATCTTGAAAAATAAGAAAAAAATTGGAGTAATCAGTCTCTCCTGATTTCAACACTAATTTATATAGCTATAGTAACCATAACAGTGTAGTGTTGGCATAGGGATAGACATATTAGCTCAGTGGAACAGAATAGAGAACACAGAAATAGACCTACACAAATTTACATCACTGAATTTTGACAGAAGTGCTAAAGCAATTCACTGGAGGAAGGATAGCCTTTTCAATAAATGGTGCTGAAACAATTGAAATTCCATAGGGCAAAAACTAAAAGAAGAGCTTCAAACTAAACTTGCACCCTATAAAAATTAACTCAAAATTGATAATGCACTAAAATGTAAAACTACAAAATTTTAGAATTAATAGGAGAAAATCTTCTCTGCATATCTAGGTCTATGCAAAGAAGTTCTTAGACTTGACACCAAAATCTACAAACTAAAAAATTGATAAAATAGACCTCATCAAAATAGAAAAATTTTCTCCATGACAGACCATGTGAAAAGGATGAAAAGAGAAGTTACAGGCTCAGAAAAAATATCTGCAAACTACATATCTAATGAAACACTAGTATCTAGAATATATAAAGAACTCTTAAAACTCAACATTAAAAAACTACCTATTCCAATTAGAAAATAGGCAATATATAAACATATTTCACTGAAAAGGATATATGGATACCATTTAAAAATTAAAAATATTTAATATCATTAATTATTGGAGAAATGCAAATTAAAACCACAATGAGATATTGTTGCATATCTATTAAAATGCAGGAATAAAAAATAGTAGCACCATCAAATGCTGGCAAAGATGCAGAAAAAATGAGCCATTTATACCTTGCTGGTGAGACTATATAATGGTACAGCCACTCTGGAAAATAGTTTGGCAATTTCTTAAGACATGAAACAATTACCATATGACTCAGGAATTACACTCTTGAGTATTTATTCCAGAGAAATGAAGACTTATTTCCACATAAATAAAATGTTCATAGAAGCTTTGTTCATAATAACCCAAGCTGGAAACAATGCAAATGTCCTTCATTGGGTGAAAATTAAGCAAACATTTATACCACGAAATATTACTAATCAGTAAAAGGAGCCAGATACAAGTACATGTTACAACTTAGGTGAATCTCAAAGGAATTATGCTACTAGTAAGTGAGAAAAGCCAATTGCTAAGGGTTGCATATTATATGACTCCATTTATACAATGTTGTAATGTGATTTATAAATGGGGAATGGATTAGTGGTTGCCAGGGAAAAATAAAGGTGTAGAGTCAGGAGAGAAATGAGTGTGGTTACAAAAGAGTAGCAAGAGTGATCCTTGGGATGATAGAAATGTTCTATCTCTTGACCATGTTTTATAAAAATGCTAATATCCTGGCTGTATTGTTGTACTACTAGAGGCCTGGTGCACATGTGCACCAGTGGGGTCCTTTGGCCTAGCCTGCAAGAGCAGGCTGAAACCGGCTCTCCTACATTCCCTAAGGAGTCCTGGATTGCAAGAGGGCAAGACCTGGCTAGGGGACCTCACTGGTGCATGATCAGGGCCAGGGAAGGATGCGGAAGGTTGGCCAGCTAGGGAGGGACTGTGGGAGGGCTCCAGAGCATGTCTGGCCCATCTCACTCAGTTCTGATCTGCTGGACCCCAGCAGCAAGCTAACCTACTGGTAGGATTGTTTGCTCCCTGGTGGTCAGTGCACATCATAGCGACGGGTCGAATGGTCAACTGTCTACCCCCTGGTGGTCAGTGCATGTCATAGCAAGTGGTTGAGTGGCCTTAGCATATCATTAGGATATTACACTTTGATTGGTTGAACAGATGACCAGATGACCAGACACTTAGCATATTATACTTTTATTATATAGGATAGTTTTGCAAAATGTTATTAGAGAAACTGAATAAAGGGTACAAAGCATACCTCTGTATTTGCTCTACAACTACATGCAAATTTATGATCTCAAAATAAAAAAAAAAAAATTAAAGTTTCAAATGAGTACTCCCCAAACTCCCTCCCTAATATGTCCATATTGCTTATTGGCACCCTGTACCCTCATATTTCTAACACCACCTTTGAAATCTGACACAGAATGTCTTTAAAATGGCAGAATAATTTGCTTCTGTTCTCCCCCTAAATAACACTGATTTTGTCAAAGACCCACAGATGAGAGTGATTTTTTTTGAGTGTAGGAGTCCATCAGAGAAGTTCCAGATCACCGCTGGAGAAAAATAAAATCCATTATTAGATGCATACAAGAATCCAGTCAATAAAGACTGAGGGAGGTCATTAGTTCTTCCTTATTTAAACAGTATTTTATTTTATTTTTAGAGAGAGAGGAAGGAAGGGGGGAAAAGAAATAAACATCAGTTCAAGGGTAAAACATTGATCAGCTGCCTCCTGCATTCCCCTTAGTGGGATCAAACCCACTATCCTGGCATATGCTCTCACTGGGAATCAGCCTGGCAACTTTTTGGTGCATGGGACAATTTCCAATCAACTGAGCCACACCAAACAAGGCATGACTACTTCTTTAAATATAAAGACAGTGATGCCAGACTGCAAGGAATGTGAAAATCAAGGAAATGTTTCATCTCTAAAGAAACACAATATTTTCTAAAAACTGATCCCCAAAGATATGGAGCCCCCAAAACATGGAGATCTGCAATTTACCCAATAAAGAATTCAGCATAGTTTTTTTAAGGAAGCTCAGTGAGATTTGAGAAAACACAGGGAGACAATTCAATACACTCAAGGAAACAATTCATGAGTAAAACAATATATTTTAGCAGAGAATAAAAAAAAAATTGAAAAGAACCAAACAGAAGTTATAGAATTGAAGAATACAAAGAATGAAATGAAAATTGCAATAGAGAATATCAACAACAGAGTTGATCATGCAGAAGAAAGAATCTGTGAAGTCAAAGGCTAATCATTTGCAATCATAGTAGAACCAAGCAAGCGAACAAACAAAATAATGATAAAGAGTGAAATAAAGACTATGTGAATTGTGAGATAAATTAAGAGAAACAATCTATAAAATATTGGTGTCCCTTAAGTAGAGGAGATGAAGGGAAATGGGCAGAAAGTGTACTTAAAGAAATAATGGATGAGATCTTCCCAATTCTGAGTAGGGTCATGAGGCTTATTGGTTTCCAAACAATGTCAACCCAAAATGATCTCCTCAAGACACATTATAATAAAGCTGTCAAAAATCAAATACAGAGGGAGAAGATTAAAATTAACAGGAGGAAAAAAAATCCTTGCATACAAGGGAACCCACAGAAGGCTATTAGATTTCTCTGCAGAAACCTAGCAGCAAGGAAAGACTGAGGATTATATATTCAAAGTGCTGAAAGAAAAAACTGCCAACCAAGAATACTGTACCAAGAAAATGTGTCCTTCAGAAATAAAATAGACTGTCCCAGAACAACAAAAAACAAACAAACAAACAAACAAACAAACACAAGCTCAAAATCCATCACCACTAGACTTGTCTTATAAGAAATGTTGAAAAGAATTCTTCAAGCTGAAATAAAAGGACACTAATTAGTAACATGAAAACATGAATACACACAAGTAAAAGTTAAGTATATAGTCTAATTCAGACTAATCTAATATGGTGGTGTGCTTAAATCTATTATAAATGACTAGAGGCCTGGTGCACAAAATTCATGCATTCAGGGGGGTCCCTCAGCCCAGATTGTGAGAGGGCGCAGGCCAGACTGAGGGACTCCACTAATGCGTGATTGGGGCTGAGGAGGAACATGGGAAGTTAGCCAGCTGGGGAGAGACTGTGGGAGGGCTCCAGGGCATGTCCAGCCCTGTTTTGCTCAGTCCTGATCTCCGAACCCCAGCAGCAAGCTAACTTACTGGTTGGAGCATAGCGACTGGTCAACCAGCCAACTGTCTGCACCCTTGTAGTCAGTGCACATCATAGCGAGGGGTTGAGTGGCCTTAGTATATCATAAGCATATTCTGCTTTGCTTGGTTGAATGGATGACCGGAAGACCAGACACTTAGCATATTAGGCTTTTATTATCTACTAGGGGCCCAGTGCACAAAAATTTGTGCACTTGGGGAGGTCCCTCAGCCTGGCCTGTGTCCTCTCACAGTCTGGGACCCCTCGGGCGATGTCCATCTGCTGGCATGCCTGGCCAGCCTGGGTGAGGAGCTGATGGCTGTTTGCAGGCTCGCCAAGCCCCCCAGTGGGCACCCTCACCCCATAGGGGTGTGGCCAGCCTGGGTGAGGGTCTGAGGGTTTTCAGGCTTCTCACAGCCCCTTCAGGGCTCGGGTCCCTACTGGGGTGCCTGGCCAGCCTGGGTGAGGGGCTGATGGCCTTTTCAGGCTGGCCACATCCCCTTCAGCATTTGAGTCCCTACTGGGGTGCCTGGCCAGCCTGGGTGAGGGGCTGAGGGCCATTTTCAGGCTGCCCACAGCCCCTTCAGCATTTGAGTCCCTACTGGGGTGCTTGGCCAGCGAGGGTGAGAGACTGAGGGTTGTTTGCAGGCTGGCCACAGCTCCCATTGGCCCAAGGTCTCAGCGAGGCTGGCTGAAAGCAGGTTTCTGGGCTTTATCTTCTATAATTGAAACGTTGTTGCCTTGAGCGGAGGCCACACCCAGCCTAGGCAGGCTATCAGAGGGGGCCAGTTTGGCATGACAGGGGTGGCAGTAAGTGGTGACAAGGCCAGTGGTGGGGGCAGTAAGTGGTGACCAGGCCAACAGTGGGGCGGGCAGTTAGGGATGATCAGGCCATCAGAGCAGGGCAGTTGGGGTTGACCAGGCTGGCAGGGGTGGTAGTAATGGGTGACAAGGCCAGTGGGGGGAAGGGCAGTTAGGGTAACCAGGCCAGCAGGGGGGCATTTGGGGACAACCAGGCTGCTGGGGGCAGTTAGGGGCAACCAAACTGGCAGGGGGGCCAATTAGGAGCAATCAGGCAGGCAGGCAGGTGAGAAGTTAGGAGCCAATGGTCCCAGATTGTGAGAGGGTGCAGGCTGAGCTGAGGGCACCCTCCATGCATGAATTTTGTGCGATGAGCTTCTAGTATAGGATAAGAGACAAAAGGATTAACATAACTATAGGTAAAAACTATGTGTTAATAGATATCAATAAAAAGATGTAAACTGTGACATCAAAAAGTCAGAGAAAGATAAATATCACATCCTCTCACTCATTTGTGGATTATAATGAAGAACATAAACCGATGAACAAAAACTGATGTACAGACAGAGAAGCATTGATCAGATGCTCAAAACTCAGAGGGAAGGTAGGGGAGGTGGGGGTGAGAGGGAGAGATCAACCAAAGGACTTGTATGCATGCATATAAGCATAAGTGATGGATGTGGACAACAGGGGGTGAGGGTGAGGACAGGAGTGGGGGATGAGGGGACATTGGGGAGATAAAGTCACATTTGTAATATCTTAATCAATAAAGGAAAAAAATATTAAAAATAAATAAACATGCAGAAACTAAAAAAACAAAAAACAAAATGTAGAGTGAAGTAAAGGGGTAGAATTTTTGTATATGGCCAAAGTTGATTTATCAGCTTAAAGTAGACTATTGCAACTATGAGATTTTTTAATGATAGCCTCATTATAATCACTAAGCAAGTACCTACAGTAGATTCACAAAAGGGAAAAGAATACCACTATGGAAAATTATCAATTCATATAGAAAAGTAGCAAAAGAGGAAAAAATTAACAAAGGAACTATAATACAGACAGAAAGTAATTTAGATGGAAATGATAATGCCTTATATATTAATAATTACTTTAAATGTAAATGGGTAAAATTCTATCAATACACATAGAGTGACTGAATGGATAAAAATATAAAACCAGACACAACTCCTATACTGCCTACAAAAGAATCAGTTCTCCTTTGAAAACACACATGGACTTAAAGTGAAGATATAGAAAAAGATATTCCATGTAATTGTAAACCAAAAGAGAGCAAAGGCAATTAAACTTATACTAGAGACCCAGTACACAACAATGTGTGCACTCAAGGGGGTCCCTCAGCCCAGCCTGTGCCCTCTCACAGTCTGGGACCCCTCAGGGGATGTCCATCTGCTGGTGTGCCTGGCCAGCCTGGGTGAGGGGCTGATGGCCTTTTCAGGCTGCCCATAGCCCCTTCAGGGTTTGGGTCCCTACTAGGGCTCCTCACTGAAAGCAGGTATCTGGGATTTATTTAACTTCTATAATTGAAACTTTGTTGCCTTGGTCCCCCGCTCGAAGCCTGGGTTGCCCCTGGAAACCCAAGGTCCCAGCCTGGCAGGTATCTGGAGTTTGTTTATCTTGTATAATTGAAACTTTGTAGCCTTGAGTAGAGCTCAGGGCCCATAGGGCCCTGGCTTCCTCCATTGCCTGGGGCAACTCCAGCACCATGGCTGCTGCCATCTTAGTTGAGTTAATTTGCATATTTGCTCCTGATTGGTTGGTGGGCGTGGCTTGTGGGCATGGTTTGTGGGTGTAACGGGGTGATGGTCAATTTGCATATTACTCTTTCATTAGATTAGATCAGAGAAATAGGCAATAAGTAAAAAACTGTCACAAGAGACATAGGTCATTATCTTACCTAATAATAGACAAACATATAAATTGACTGTCCCTTTGCTATGCTCACCAGCCAATCAGGAGAGTATGCAAATTAACCCAACAAAGATAGCAGTTAATTTGCATATGTAGACATGAAGGGGAGGAGCAGTAAGGGAGAAGACTGAAGGCTCCAGCCGGAGCGGCGAAGACTAAAGGCTCCAGCCGGAGCGAAGGCCTGGGTCCTGGTGCCAGAGAAAAACTGGTGCCAGCAGCCAGGGGAAGGGAAGGCCTATTGCACAAATCTCTTCCTGCAACAGGCATTTAGTATGATGATAAAAGTGTAATTCCTCAAGAGGACATAACAGTTGCAAATGTATATGTGCTCAACATTGGAGCACCTAAAAAATATTAAGCAAATACTGACATCTGTAGGAAGAAACAGACTGTGATATAATAATAGTAAGGAATTTTAATACCCCACTTCAGCAATTGATAGATTACCGAGACAAAAAGCCAAAAGTGTTTGAGAATATTGTAGTAATAATATATTTAGACTACATGAACCTAAAGAACATTCCATCCAACAGCAGAAGATTTCCTGTTTCTCTCAAGCATACATGCAACATTCTCCAGGATAGCATATGTTACATCATAAAACAATTCAGCAAATTTAAGAAGACTAAAATCATATCATATATCTTTTCCAATCAAAGTGATATGAGACTAGAAATCAGTAACAGGAGAAAAGCTGGAAAATTCACAAAGATGTGGAAATTAAACAACACATGAATGAATAGCCAATGGGTCAAAGAAGAAATACAAAAATACAAAATGAATGAAAATGGAAACACAATATACCAAGAGTTATAGAATACAACAAAATCAGTTTTAGGAGGGGTGTTTGTAGGCATAAATGCCTACACTGAAAAAGAGAGAAATATTTCAAATAAATGACCAGACTTTTCACCTAAGGGAACAAGAGAAAGAAGGAAAAACATAAGCCCAAATTTAGCAGGAAAAAAAAATCATGAAATATGGACCAGAGAAGAAAAAAAAACGAGATAGGGACTTAACAACAATCTACACTAATAAAAGAGAAACATGCAAATTAACCATCACTCCGCCACTCCACTACACCCACCAGGCAATCAGGAGCAAGTATGCAAATTAACCCAACTATGATGGTGGTGGCCATGGAGCTGGAGCAAGCAGGAGGCTTGGGTTGTCCCGGGCAATGGAGGAATCCAAGCTTCCTGCCTCCCCTGGCTGACCCTGAGCTCTGCTCAAGGCTACAAAGTTTCAATTATAGAAGATAAATAAATCCCGGATACCAGCTTTCAGCCAGGGGCACTTTAAAAAAAAGAAAAAAAGAAAAGGCTGGGAGCTAGTGTTGCTGGGGGGGGGGGGGG
>PVJC01049391.1:0-12181 GCA_004026665.1 Murina feae | reverse complement strand
CTTATATTTTCATCACTTTAATCAATTTGTGGGCATTGCTCTCACCTTATGTGTTGATTTTACTTGTCATTTAAGTCTTCCAAAGATTACAAAATGTTTCAGCACTGAAACAAAAAGTTATTGTGGTCACAGAAAGGAAAGAAAGAGAGCAGTGGGGCATCACATTGATAATAGTGAAATAAATAATCTTTACAAGGAAAATGACAGCTAGTCCATATTGCCTTGCGAAGCCAAATGAAAGTGTTATTGGCAACCAAGAAAGAAAAATACCCTCAAGCATATAATGTTTTAACTTTGACATACATACAAAGTTATTGCCAGTCCTATGTAAGGAAAAGGAAACTAAATATAGTTTAAAATTGCAAAACTCCTTGGAAGAGATGAAAGAAACCTCATCATAATGAAAGGAGTGCAACCAATTCATGATCACAGAATTACTAACTTATGCCAGATTTGAATTCACAAATTTTTATTCTTCATTAGTGATTCATGTAATAATGACATCTTATTAAACTCGGTATAGAAGGAGTATGTGCTAAAGGATTGAAGAAATGACTAGATAAATGACAAAATCTCTTTTTTTATTTTTTAAATTTAACTTAATTAAAAAATATTCAATGTATTTGGTTGACATTGGTTACTAAAAGTATACAGGTTTCAGGCATGCATTTCTATAATACATCATCTGTATATTATATTGTGTGTTCACCACTGAAGTCAAATCTCCTTTTGTCATTGTTTATTCCCCTTTTACTCTAAACCTCCCCCTTCTCTCCTTTCCTCTGGTAATCACCACACTGTTTTCTGTGACAAAGTTGAAGGGATTAAGCAAAATCTCTTTTTGATTATGCAATTCTGAAGTTATGTTTATAACACTGCAATTCTTCACTTTAGGACATGATTTGAGTTATAATTTCTCTGATTAGAAAAATATATAAGAAATTCAAGCCATATTTGGACTGAATAACTCTTACCCCACCAAAAAATAAAGCCTTTTTTTGAAATATATTTTATTGATTTTTTTTACAGAGAGGAAGGGAGAGGGACAGAGAGTTAGAAACATTGATGAGAGAGAAACATCAATCAGCTGCCTCCTGCACACCCCATACTGGGAATGTGCCCGCAACCAAGGTACGTACCCTTGACCGGAATCAAACCTGGGACCCTTCAGTCTGCAGGCCAATGCTCTATCCACTAAGCCAAAACAGTTAGGGCAAATAAAACCTTTTGAGATTTAGTCTGTACAATACCACACATACACACACACACACATACACACACACCCCTATGTATGGACATTTACATGAAATGTGATTGTAGATATATTTGTCTATTATATCTACAATCACATTTACTGTGAACATGAAGTGGAGATGAGCCAATTTTCTCTTTAAGGTGAACATTTAGAAGTTAGGAGATGTTCCTCTTAAATATACTTATTGTCATAATGGCTCAGTACATAGAAAACATAGTCACTTCCCCCAACCCCAATCCAAAGTGCTATCTAAGTACCTGATAAGTACAAAATACTGGTGCAGCTCTCTCAGAACCACAGCTAAAATACTCTTCATCAAGAGAGGAATGATGGCAAATTAAATTTACAAATACATGCTTATTTGATCTGTTGAAAGGGATCATTTTACAATTGAACTAGGTGTGTTTTTCCCTCAAACCTGCAGCCCCACTAAGAATCATGATGGTGTTTCTATTCCCACTTGCATTTTAGAGATATAATATGCTCTGTTTAGTGCTAATATTCATCAGTTTTCTCTATAAATTTAGTGTTAACTGCACATCTGTGGGGAGTGATGACTTGTGTCTCACTTTATAGGTGCCAAAACCAAGATAATATTAAGTAATTGTTAAAGTAACTTCTGAATAGTTCACTAAAATTCACTTTAGTGATCAAGATGAAAAATAAAAAGCTAAAATGTGAATAGTTGAAAAAGACAAACAATAGTTAAATTTCTCTGCAGTTCAAATTAAGAGACATTTTAAAAGAGAGAGAGGGAGAGAGGGGGAGAGAGAGAGAGAGAGAGAGAGAGAGAGAGAGAGAGAGAGAGAGAGAGAGAGAGAGAGAGAGGAAGAGAGAGAGAGAGAGAGAGGACCCTTGATGTGGGCCTTAAAGACACTTATGAACAATAAAAAGTTATGATTCTGCAAAACATCTCCTCTTCCCATAAGTATTCACTCTTCCTTCTCAGTCCCCAAACTTCCTCCCCTTACTTAAGCCACACTCCATCTTATTTATCTCAGTGATCTTCAGTAAATATCCTTGCAGAGAATTATCCTGAAAGAAAACAAAGGACTGTGTGTCTCCAGAAATGGAGAGTTGTGACTAGGTTTCACATCTAGTTCTAAATTGAGAGAATTTACATGTAACAGAACAATTCATAACATAATCTCATTCTGTAGCAGTGGAAGAAAAGTCCCAGAAGTCATCATGAGATTGTGAGCTCGTCTTCCAAAATCAAAGGGTAGGCACTGAATTTATATTTTGTGTGAAATTCTAATGGTTCATGATGGTTGAGGCCAACAGATTGGAGTTGAACTTATTTGGGTCTTAAAAAGTAAAGAAATCTCAAAAGACATCTTGGTTATACTTGCAAGATAAGTACAAGAAATTGAGCTGAATGGGCATAGCTAGACAGCTGATTTGTCCTTGTGTATGTCAATCATCCTTAAATAGAAGCTTATTATAGGGATCAGTGAAGCCAATTACATAAATTGATCAAGGTGATCATGACTTCTTTTGATAATTTATAGTACAAGATGAACATTTGGATTATAGCAGATCTAAAATTATAATCCTTTATTTCTGAAAATCTCAACCAACTATCTCTGTCTTGCTTTTAACTGATTTGGGTAGTACTTGAATTTGGACAGCAAGTATGCAATTTTAACTTTAAGGATTAGGTACCAATTACAGTCAAACCCTTCCCATTTTTAATCATACATTTTTTTCAATCAAGTCACTTTTTGCTTTGCTCAAAACTTCAAATATTTAAAGGGATAAACTTTAATTTTATAAATTCTTAATGGCCTCAATTTTTAAATGTAAGTTAGTGAAACAGTCTTTACTTGGCCCTAATTAAACATGTATCAGTGCAAAGGCATTTTTAGGATGCAGTGGAAAATGTCCAGTGAGATTGACGTGTTAGAGTGAATGGATCCTCTCCATGGAGGCAGTTTATTCAGAGTATCTTAATTGATTTTAGATTGACTGACAAGATGGAGGAGCTTCACTGGTGACTCTGAGGTTAAATGTAGAGTTTCATTATTCATGTAATCTCTCAGCATCATTATGTAATTTTGTCATAATTCTGTTATTTGACTTCATGTATGAAATTAGTGTCTTTGTTGGTAATGAAGCACAGATGATGAATTTTCTATTGTTCCCATAGTCCTTTGGCTAATTTAGACTTAGTATGTCAGTAACCTATTTTATATTTTTTGGAAAATTAAAGTAATTGAGTGATTGGCCTTTTTTAGAATTCAGTGCTATTTTAAGTTACCTCTTCCTGATTTTAATACCAAATTTTTATTCAAAATTAAAGAAGACCACTAGTTAAAGGAGACTATTAAGATTATTTGGAATGAAATTTAATGTTATAAGGTTTCATTAAAAAGCCAATTTAAGTATTCTGGTTTCTTTTAAATGCTATACAGTTATACGTAAATGTGCTTGCATATATCTTTCCAAAAATAATGTCTGACTCCTGCCAAGAGGCCATGAGGTAACCTGTTATCATTTACTTCTTTGAGTTTATTATATACACTAGAGGCCCAGTGCATGAAATTTGTGCACTCTAGGAGGTGCCTTGGCCCAGCCTGTACCCTCTCGCAGTCTGGGAGCCATCAGGGGATGTCCAACAGATAGCTTCGGCCCACTCCTCATAGGAAGCAGGCCCAAACCAGCAGTCGGACATCCTTAGCACTGCAGTGGAGGCAGGAGGGGCTCCCACCACTGCTGCTGTACTAACCAGCCATGAGCCTGGCTTGTGGCTGGTTGGCACTCCCCCTGTGGGAATGCACTGACCACCAAGGGGCAGCTCCTGCATTGAGCATCTGCCCCCTGGTGGTCAGTACACATCATAGTGACCGGTCATTCTGCCATTCAATCAATTTGCATATTAGCCTTTTATTATATAGGATACTTGATTGTAGCTTACTCTACATTGTCATCTTGGTAAGTTTGTTGGAGTTCTATAATTTTTCTTTTCTTTCTCTGTAGGCAGGTTAGGATAATTATAGTTCAATTAAAGGGAGACACATGAGAATTAGCAGTACGCTGACCACAACATCTAAATGTTCTATATGTTGGCACCTTTTGTTAGACCTTGAAATGAGCTATTCCTCTCAAGGCGCTGAAAAGTATCAAATCAATTTTTTCTCTTTGGAAGACTTAACAGGTAATTACCTAAATTAGTAGCAAATGTACTACTTCAGTAGCTCTGCTGTCTCATCTTCAGTTGATACCTTATCTATGTTATTATAATTTAGGCTTGAAAATAAAGGGCAATGAAACTGCTGATTGGAAATAGATGATAATTATTTAAGGAGCTTCTGAAAATGGGACTATAATTACAGCCAAGTGTTATTACTGTGATGTGACTACATGGATAGAAAAGACAGAAATGTTCAGAAGTCAATACACATTTTTAAAAAATAACTATGTTTGCATATAGATTTAAAGGTGATAATGAACATGTTTGTATGGATATAGTGAGATAATAAATAAGACATAAAGCATAATACTTAAAAGTAGTGCATTTAATTTTCTTATTCAGTTTGAAAAATTATTATCACTTATGTAATTTGACGTAGGAAAGTTTTGTTTTAAATGCTCGTTAGCAGGGTATGGGTCTGTGGATCTCAGGGGGTTGTGAAGTTTCAGCTTCCTGGTGAAGCTCCCCAAATAGCTATGTTTATAATGTCTGGCCTCACTTTTGCTCCTTTCCTATTATTAATAACTAGCTTATTAAAGCAGTGTTACTAATAGTAAATATTGGGATTATTTGGAGATTAAAATATTTGCATTTTCACTATATAAAAATCTGTTGTAATTTCACATCAGCCTTTCCAGAGTTATAAAATTGTCTTGTCAATAGTATGTCAATCAGAGGCTCAGCCCAGAACAGCACCTAAAGAAACTTCAGTAATCCCTTTTGTCTATTTTCATGTTTCTGTTTGTTTATACTGAAAAATGCTTCAATTAATAATTTGAAGCATTTGCTGTAAATGAAAAAATAGAATTTTGAACAGAGTCAACATAATTCTTAAGAGTTGTTATTATACTTTCCTAATATTTTGTCCATTTCATTTCTTAGGAAACAATATATTTTCTTCTAGGTATATAAGAAAGAAAGTATATTTTATTGTCCTGATCAAGAACCCTAAGGTATGATGTATGTTGATAGGACTTATGTAATATTGTTTGCTTATATTTAGATGAAAAAAATTCTTTATTTTTATATAAATCCATTATTTATATTTTATTTCCTTTCTGCTCATTGCCTGAATATTTAAAATTAGCTAGTTTTCTCCTCCAATAAATATGTTAGCTACATTTTTCCATATCAGTGTAAAATTCTGTTGTAAGTCATCTATAATAATAAAAGTGTAATATGCTACTTGTACCCGATGTCCTTCTGGAGGAAGCTGGGGCTGGAAGGGAAGCCCAGGTCCCAGGTGCCTGCTGGCGGCTAGAGGCGGGAAACTGGGTCTTGGGTGCCAGAGGAAGCTGGTGCTGGGGTGGAAGGAAGGCCTGCTCTTGCACGCATTTCATGCATTGGGCCTGTAGTTTAATATAAAAGTGTATGCTTCAATTGTCTGGAAGTCATTTGCATATAACATTTCAAAGGAAATACTTATGTGGTAAATTACTTTGTATCCTCAAGTGAAATTGGTTTTTTATAATAAGTGAAATTTTATTTCTTCCAATTGTCATATGCTTAATACCTCAAAAATACAATAATGCTTGAAGAGGGAATTTAAATTAATTTGTGATTTAAAGTTAATTAAGTCAAAGTCTTGACCTCACATTATCTTGGAATACTTAATAAAGTTGCTCGATATGTTCACTCACTTAACAAGTGTTTATGTAACATGAGCTGTGTGCTAGGCATTTTTCTAGGCTTAGATGTAGTAGTAAACAGGAAAGACCAAAGCTTTTTGGTGTGTGATGACACATTATATATATATATATATATATATATATATATATATATATATATATATATCAATTAAGTAATAATTATATAGAATGCCAAATGTACCTAACTATGAAAAGGGTAAAAAATCTGGGGAAAATATTAGGAAGTTCAGGGTAGATCATTGTAATTTTACGTAAGGACGGTCTCACTGAGGAACAATGATATATAGTAAAAATATATATATTTGGTATTTTCCCTTTCTGGCACAGAGCTCCTAAAACCCTTGGGATTTTCTAAGTCTTAAGAGAATAAAGGTGTTTTTTGTTAAGTTAGTGGGTGACTTTTGGAACTCACCTAAGGTTGGGTGTTGGTTGCCAGTTGAACCAATCAAGTGATAAGAGAGTTGGAACTTTAAGTCCCACTTCCTCCACCTCTGGGAAGGGGAGAGTGACTAGGGATATTGAGTTAATCACAAAGGGCCAATAATTTAATCAATAGTACCTATATAATGAAGCTTTGTTAAAACCCCAAAAGGACAGGGTTTAGAGAGCTTCTACATGTGGAGATTGGGGGAGAATTATACACTTGGAGAGGGTATGGAAGCTCTGCACCCCTTCCTCATACTTTGCCCTATGTATTTTTTCCACTTGGTGTTTTCTGAGTTATATCCTTTTATAATAGACCAGTTATCTTCTAAGTAAAATGTTTCTCTGAGTTCTGTGAGCTGTTCTAGTAAAGTGAAATGTGCCTAAGGCGAGGGGTCATTGGAACCTCCAATCTACAGCCAGTTATTCAGAAGCACAGGTGATGACCTCATCCTGAAACATGTGCATAAAGTTGCAGGAGGCAGGTCTGTGAGATTGAACCTTTAACCCATAATCAAATGCTATCTCTGGGTAAATAGTGTCAGAATTGAGTTGAATTACAGGACACTCAGCTAAGTGGTTTAATGTGGAGGAAACTCCCTTCTCACATACTCACATGTTGCAATTCGGTGCTCAGAATCCTTTAGGAGGATCCTTTCATTTAAAAAACAAAAAATAAAAACTTACAGTAAGTGAAGGAATGAGCTACAAGAATATGCATAAATGTATATAGGAAAGAGCCAGTTCAAAAGCCATGATTTAGGAGCAGGACTTGAGTGGATAAATCAAGTCTTTGCCCCCAAATGATTAGCTTTCATATCTTTAAACACAGGACATCATCACTGAATTTTGTGAAATAACACACTCGTGATAAGATAATTCAATAAAAGAGGATTTGGATATCATCATATGAAATATTTTATTCTTCTAGCCAGAAGCAATGCCAACCTTAACTGTAAGAGATGTTAAAGCCATCTCACACTCAACATGTTAAACAACTCCTGGAAGTGACATTAATTCAGCTTTGGGAAAGCAAAGTCTAAATCTGATTCATTTATGATAGTCATCACTACTTTTCTCCATTCTGAAGACCTCCAGGAGAACATCTGAGGATAGCGAGGGATTCATACTCTTTTTATATAAAGTGCATCATTTAGAGTTCTACAACCTTTATTAAAAAAAAAAAAACACTATGCAATTCTTCATTTAGAATTCTATTATCTTTACTCTGCCAGACAAAAACATATTTATTTATATTATATTTTCATATATAAAAGTTAAAGTAAACCTTTAGGTTAACTTTAACTAAACCCAGTAAATCTCTCTCCAAATTATTTTTAATAATGAAGGGCTTATTGTTATATTACTATTAATTATTATTAGTATAACAGCTTTCCAAGTACTTTCACATTTTTGAAGTGAAACAAAAGGAAAAATAAGGACTTCAAGTCCCTTGAAAAGTACTTTTTTTTACTAAGCAATAGAAATGGACAGAAGAAGTTAACATATGTGTAGCAAAATAAAAGTCCATATAAAAGTAGGAAGAAAAATAAAAGTAGTAAGAAAATTTCTTTGTTCCCCAAAGCAAGAGACTGACTGACTTACAATACCTAGAGACACCTAGAGCCAAAGTTATATATCTAAGCTTATACATGCCTCATTGAATTACTAGCAATTTATTATCTGACCAGAGGCCCAGTATACAAATTCGGGCTCAGGTGGGGTCCCTTGGCCTGTCTGCCGATTGGTGTGGACCAGGGCCATATCACCCAGTCCTGATTAGGGCCATTTGGGGTCAGCCAGCCGGGTGGAGGGGTCACGGGAAGATTGGCTGTGGGAGCGCACTGACCACCAGGGGAAGCTCCTGCATTGAGCATCTGCCCCCTGGTGGTCAGTGCATATCATAGTGACTGGTCATTCAGTTGCTTAGGCTTTTAGATATGTAGATTGAGGAAAGTTTTCACATTTGACTTAATGGATTATTTTAGAAGTGTAAGACCTGGGCAAGGAATTTTTATTTTAATTATGTCTTTTCTAAATTTTGGAATGCTGTATGTAGAAAAGATGAGATGACGATTTTCTCCTGATCCAATCACAATCTCATTTTCACATAATGGCTTAAGCATGTCTTATACAAAGTCATGAGGGAATTATATAAACATTTAAGGCTATTGCAAATAAACTGTTGGACAAATTCATTTTGAAAGTATGATGATTATAGTGAAAAGTATAACTGAACATTCTAGTCATATCATTGCAAGAGTATTTTATTCAAAATAGATGCTTATCTCTGATTTAAAAATCAGTTTATAAGTTTTGTTAGCAGAGATTGGAAAATGTCATTTTATCATATACAACTATACTTTCACAGTCTAATATCAACAGCAAATAGTTTAATAGTTCGCAAAATGTAGCTTAATTGTGAGAGCTGGCTAAAATGCAAATATATGTAGAGTCTGGGATGTTGTTCTTAAGCTGATTCTCATGTATAAAATTTAAAGGCAACTGGTTTAAAAATAGATTATTATCCAATGTAGTTACAAAATTTTGATCCCTTTTCAATGGCTTCCTTTAACAAGGAGCTTTAAAAATTTCTCATATCATGGATTCATTTATTGAATGTTTGGAAATAGCACATAGGCCAACCTTATAAGTAGAAATTGAAAGCCAGTCAGGACGCTGAGGCTGACTTGGCTCTAATATCAGAGTATAAAGAACTCTATGAGCTCCATACTCTTCTTGTCAGATCATCTAGAGAGAGGAGATGGGGTCTTGTGTGGGTGTAAGTGGAAGCTGGAAAACCAGCCTGTTCTCCCCTAATATGCCCTGAGAATTGATCATCTTTGTCATTTTTTTGCAGCATTCACTACCAGAACTTAGGTACAACATGCCTATAAGTGGAGGTACACATTCAGGGTAAGAGGATCCAATATTACCTTTCCTACAGAGTGCTTTTGAACTTTTGTGAAATTCTGAATGACATTCACTGAAGACATTGGTAGAGTTTTATTTAAAGAAAATTAAGATGTAACTTTTTATATAGAATTTTTGTTGTCTCTTTCCTTTATATCTGAGATAAAACATGCTTTATTACAGATTGGATAATTTGCAGTACATGGAAGTAAGATGCACAAATCTTGTGCTCTGGAGTGTGGTAAAAATGTTAATATCTTAGGGTTTATATCTATTGCTATGCAGCCACCTGCCATTCTCAAGGACCTATGGATTTCCTTTAAGGTCTGTTTTGTGAACTATACCTCATGTAATTTAATAAAAGCATTCATGAAATTTAAAAAAAGCATTCATGTAAAATTGGTGCAATTCATATACAATTTCTACATCAATTAATAGTATTAAACAAATTTGTATCTATATATGTAAAAGCCTAAATGACCATTGCAACCATTACAACTGGTTGACTGAACAATTGGTTGACCAGTCGTATGATGCGCACTGACCACCAGGAGGCAGACGCTCAATGTAGTAGTGGCCTCCTGGTGGTCAGTATGCTCCCACAGCCAACCTCCTGTGGTCCCCTCTTCCTGGCTGGCCGGCTCCAATCAGCCCCAATCAGGGCTGGGCAAGATGACCCTGATCAGCTCCAATTGCTGGCCAGGCCAAGGGACCCCACCTGCGCACAAATTCATGCACCAGGACTCTAATCTTAAATAATAAAAGGCTAATGTACAAATTGACTGAATGGCAGAATGACTGGTCACTATGACACACACGGACACCAGGGGGCAGACGCCCAATGCAGGAGTTGGGCTCATGGCTGATGAGCACAGCAGTGGTGACAGGAACCTCTCCTGCCTCTGTAACAGCACTAAGGATATCTGGGGAGCAGGCCTAAGCCATCAGTTAGACAAGGCTCTCAGATTGTGATAGGGTACAGGCTGGGGTGAGGTAACCCCCTCCCCTCTGCTAAGTGCACAAATCTCATGCACCAGGCCTCTAGTTGTTATATAAGAAGTTAACATTAGGAAAGTTGATGAAGGTATATGAGAACTTGGTATATTGTCTATGAAACTCCTATGAAAATCTAAAATTATCTCAACATAGAAAGGTTTAAAATGCATCATGTGACACTAAAGTAAATTTAGTTGGGGAATCTTCTAATAATTTTCTTCAGAATAGAGGGAAAAATTTTCACAGCTGTCCTCCACTCCATTTTTGCCCTCTTTGGGACCATTTAAATCAATGATTACCCCCAGGTCCTAAAGCTGCTCATGAAATGAAATAGCCACTGGATAGATGCTTGCTGAATGAGTCAGTCCTTTTGATGTATTTAAAGAACCTTTTATTATTGGATTTATATTGCCTTGAAAGGTTCTCCTAAAATTTTCTTTTGACTCACTTAAGTTGAATTGCCCCTGACCGGCCACATTGTGTGCTTTTTGGTTTTCTTCATGAAAGACACCCATGAGGATTTAGAAAAGGTACATACTACATTCACCTCTCTCCCTTTTCAGCTGTCCTAATGGATTCTTTGAACTTTGCAAGCTGTCTGTCTCTATAAGATTTTTATTTTACTAACTGGTCCCTGATAAGAAACGATAAAAATAAGGTAGTCATTAAGTTAGTGTATATCAGAATAGATCAAAATAACATAAATTGGGTCACTGGCTGGAGAAAAAGGAATGGCCTTGTCTTGAAATGCCTTTTAAAATGCTCCCTGGGTTTTCCCAGGGTTCTCCTGATTCTTTATTATCTAGGTGGGTGCTGTCTTGTATGTTTTGCTTGCATGTTTATAATTTCACATATTCTCCTTATGTTACTGAAGTTCCAGTCCTTCTGTGATCTCAGTGTAAACTTTCTGTATGTTCTTAACCAATTCTCTCACTTCCATGCTTTCTTTGCTCTCTAAATCCTTCCATTATTTTCTCTTGCTCTCAAGTCTAAAAACAAATTATATCCTTTCATTTTTTTTATTTATCCACTAAAATTACTCAGGTATCACTGATTCTGTAAAACACATATCAAATTTTTAAAAAGTAGTGAATATTCACTGTCTTATATTGTACCAATTTTGCAGCTACCAATTCTTTATTCTCTTTACATTCCCATCACCAATGTTCTACTGAGGCTATTAGAAAAATCCCAATTTCTTACTAGTAACCAGATTTCTCAGTGCTCGTATTGACTAATATCACTTGATAATCAGACACCATGGAGAGATTCTTCTCCACTGACTGTCATAACACTGTGATTCTCTGGAACTGTTTTGACCTCCTCAATTGCACTCTTGCTTTCCTTTGACTCTACTCTTCATCCAACTTTTCATGAGTTCAGGCCTTTACCTTCTTCATGCTTCTTATCTGTGTGCACTCTTGTCCTTTCCTAAAGCATTATGTATTTTGGCTTTACTGATCATCCTATATAATAAAGAGGTAATATGCAAATTAACCCTCATGCCATCACAAGATGACTGCCTATGACCAGGCCAGCAGGGGGGGTTAGTGAGGGATGACCAAATGACTCAACAAGCTGGCTGCATGGGGCGATGAGGCCAGCAGGGGTGTTAGTGAGGGATGACCAAATGACTCAACAGCAGGCTATGTGGGGTGACCAGGCCGGCAGGGGGGATGGTGAGGGATGACCAAATGACTGAACAGCAGTCTACATATAGTGACCAGGCCAGTGGGGGGGGGCCGTGAAGGA
>PVJC01049390.1:0-12194 GCA_004026665.1 Murina feae | reverse complement strand
TTTTCAGACTTCCATGCCATGAGTGGTTCTGGTACAAGTGGGAATACAGAAGAGAAGGAGAGGCCATTGTTCTCTGACAGTTACTATGCCCAGGGCATAGTGTGCATGGACTACAGATGAGAGATGGATGTGCTAGCCAATTCCAAGTGTTTTCCTGAGAATCACCCATTCTGGATAGAAGGTAGCTGATATGAGGAGTGGTGGTTTCTTGTGACCCTTCTACTTTCTTATTTCTTAAACACTGTTAGCAGTGATATTTGCTTTCTAGCCCTATAAAAGTTTGTTTCTAATTTCCTGTACTAAATACTTTTATTTTAAAAATATTTAGGCTGTCATCTATTTTCTTACAAAATATTGACTGATACAGATTGAAGAAGCTCAATAATTTCATGGAAGACAGTCTGGCTGAAGTTTTGAGAATATGGGAAGAGAATTGTTAGTTCAGACTGGAGGGGGCCAAAATCAGGCTCTATATAGTCCAGCTAGTTCTATAAATGAGTGAAGTATGGGAGTGAAGTCTGAAAAAAAGGTGGAGTGATGGTAGGGAATAGGGCAAATGGGCGGTCATGGGTCCCATTGGAAGATGACTCAGAATTTTTCAAAGGAAGTAAGAAATCCAAAATTTTATGTCAAATCATGTGTGCCATATTAAGTATATATTTTATTTTTAAAGCATACATTATAGCCCAACTTATGTTTCTGTCTAGTCTGTGTGTTGTCAGTTTTTGAACACTGGCATATTGAGTAAAATCTTTTAGGGTGCTTCCTTATTTTTAAATTTTTGCTCTCCATTTCTTTTATTTTTTACCATTGACTTCATCCTAGTCCTTGTACTTTTTCAAGTTTCCTTTATCTACTACATCAGGCTCTAAACCCAACCTGAAATAAGTGAAGTTGAGAGGGAAGGCAGAGAGTTCATCAGTGACAGATTTGAAGGAAAAAGTCCCCATTCATTTCTACCTGTTAGCCTTGCTTTGAGGCACATTTAGAAATGAATTTTAGTACCTACTTAACTATCTCTGCATTAAAAGAATATTTAAAAAAGATGTTTCAAGATAACTTGTGCTATAAAGGTGGTTTGTACCATATTTATTTCTTGCTCTATATCTTTAGGCAATAACATAATGGAATTTTACTTCGGAGGTGAGAACATGTGAATGTTTTAGAAGGCTACTTTTATTGCTAAAAGTGTTAAGTTCAATATCCTTAAGAGGCTACTGAAATATTACAGCCATTGCAAGGTGGGATTTCATGTAATTAAAGAAGACACATGGACATTTCTGGGAGAATAGTGAAAGCTATTAGTATGCATTTTAGAGTTATGAAGAGCTGCATTTAAACATCGCTTTTCCATGTACCAGGTATGTGAGCAATGGCAAGTATCTTAACTTCTCTAAGCTTCTGTAAATGGGGATAAAGAGGAAAGAAGACTAAGTAGTTGATTAAAAATCTTCTATGATTTTTAATAGAGCCTACTCTATGTCAGCTGTTTCTTTAGACATCTTATTAGTAGTCTGACAAAATGGAATTAAAAGTCTATCTAGAGAGACAGATGAGAAATAAATGAATTGTACACAATTATTTTATTACTAGAGGCCCAGTGCACAAAATTTGTGCATGGGGGTGGGGTCCCTCAGCCTGGCCTGCACCTTCTCCAATCCGGGACCCCTTGGGGGATGTCCGACTGACCCCCTAACTGCTCCCTTGCCCACAGGGATGAGGCCTAAACCAGCAGTTGGACATCCCTCTTGCAATCCAGGACTGCTGGCTCCTAACCACTTGCCTGCCTACCTGCCTAATCACCCCTAACTGCCTCTGCCTGCCAGCCTTATTGCCCCATAACTGGTCCTCTGCTGGCCTAGTTGTCCCCTAATTGTCCCCTGCTGGCCTGGCCACTCCCTAACTGGCCCCTGCTGGCATGGCTTCCCCCTAACTGCCCCCTTGCTGGCCTGGCCACCCCCTAACTGCCTCCCCAGCTGGCCTGGCTGCCCCCTAACTGCCCCCCCCACTGGCTTTGTTCCCCCTATCTATCCCCCTGCTGGCCTGGTCGCCCACTAACTGTCCAGAAGGAAGTCAGACGTCCAGAAGATGTCTGGTCAACCTGGTCTAAGTAGCATATTACCCTTTTATTAGTATAGATTATTAGTATAGATAAGAGGCCCGATGCATGAAATTTGTGCAAGGGTAGGCCTTCCTTCCCCTGGCTGCCATCACCAGCTTCCCTCCAGCACCTGGGACCCAGGCTTTCCTCCGGCCACCGGCTTCATCTGGAAGGTCGTCTGGAAGGACATCAGGTCTAATTAGCATATTATGCTTTTATTATAGACTAGAGGCCCGGTACACAAAAATTTGTGCACTCAGGGGGGTCCCTCAGTCCGGCCTGCGCCCTCTTGCAGTCTGGGACCCCTCAGGGGATGTCCACCTGCTGGCTTAGGCCTACTCCCCGGGGGGATCGGGCCTAAGCTTACAGTCAGACATCCCTCCAGCAGCCTGGGAACCCTTGAGGGATGTCCACTTGCCAGTGGGGAGCAGGCCTAAGCTGCAGTCGGACATCCTTAGTGCTGTTGAGGAGGTAGGAGAGGCTCCCACCACCACTGCTGTATTGGCAGCTGTCAGCCTGGCTTGTGGCTGAGCAGAGCTCCCCCTGTGGGAGTGCACTGACCAGTAGGGGCAGCTCCTGCATTGAGCATCTCCGGATTGGAGAGTGTGTGTCATAGTGACCAGTCATTCCCAGTGGTTCTGCTGTTAGGGTCAATTTGCATATTACCCTTTTATTATATAGCATAGTGTATGGGTGGAGGCTGGCTGGTTTGCCTTGAAGGGCGTCCTGGATCAGGGTGGGGTCCCACTGAGGTGCCTGGCCAGCCTGGGTGAGGGGCTGAGGGCCGTTTTCAGGCTGGCCACAACCCCTTCAGGGAGGGGGTCCTGCTGGGGTGCCTGGCCAGCCCGGGTAAGTGGCCGATGGCTGTTTGCAGGCTGGTCACAGTCCCTTCAGGGTGGGGGTTCCCGCTGGGGTGCCTGGCCAGCCTGGGTGAGGGGCTGATGGCTGTTTGCAGGTTGGCCAAGCCCCCCAGCAGGAACCCTCACCCCATGAGGGTGGGGCCATCCTGGGTGAGGGGCTAATGACTGTTTGCAGGCTGGCCATGGCCCCCAGCAATCCAAGCTCCCAGTGAGGCTGCCTGGAAGCAGATATCTGGGGTTTATTTATTTTCTATAATTGAAACTTTGTTGCCTTGAGCAGAGGCCACAGCAGGCTTAGGCAGGTGGGAAGGTTGGCTTCCTCCATCACCAGGGCAACCAAGCCTCCTGTTTGCTCTAGCTCCTTGGCTGCCGGCCGCCATCTTGGTTGGTTTAATTTGCCTATAGTCGCTCTGATTGGTTGGTGGGCGTGGCTTGGGATGCAGCAGAGTGATGCAATTATCATATTACTCTTTTATTAGATTAGATAGTTGTGATAGGTGCTACAGAAGAATACTATAGCATGCTCTGAAAGTAAAACTAATAAGAGTGTGGTTGTTCATGGCTACTACTAAAAGTAGTACAAATAGTATAAATTTATGAAATAAAGATATACTTAGTATAAATTTATGAAAGTTGATAAAAGCTCTTTTTTGGAGTTAGGTTTGGAAAAGATTTTTAAATAGCAGTTTATCAGATTTCAAAAGTTTATTATTAACAGTGCTGTGCTGATGCGATTTTTAAAAAGTGCAGCATGGAGGGACCTGGAGAGTATTATGCTCAGCGAAATAAGCCAGTCAGAGAAAGACAAGTATCACATGATCTCACTCATAAGTGGAACCTAATGAACAAAATAAACTGATGAACAAAATAGACCCAGAAACATAGAAGCATGGAACAGACTTATGAATCTCAGAGGGAAGATGGGGGAGAGTGGGTGGGTGGGAAGAGATCAACCAAAGAACTCATATGCATACTAGAAGCCCATTGCAGGAAGATTCTTGCAAGAATAGGGCTTCAGCTTATTCCTACAAGAATAGGGCTTCCTGAGCCAGAGCGAAGCAGAGAAGGGAGCGCTCCCTTCTCTCTTGCCTCACTTCCTCCCATCTCAGCTCCCTCCCTTCTCTGCCGCTTTGCTCCCTCCTGTCTCCACAGTCTCTGCTGCCTTGCTCCCTCCCATTTCTGCTGCCTCAGCTTCCTCCCGTCTCTACTGCCTCACTCCTTCCCATCTCTGCTGCCTTGCTCCCTCCCTTCTCTGCCACTTGGCTGCTTTCTGCAGCACTTGGCTTCCTTCTAGGCTGTCTTCAGTCTTTGCTCCGCGCCTGTGTATAAAAATTAACTGCCATCTTGGCTGGGTTAATTTGCATATAGTTGCTCTGATTGGCTGGTGGGTGTGGCTTAGGTGTCTCAGAGTGATGTTTAATTTGCATATTACTCTTTTATTAGACTAGATATGCATAACCCATGGACACAGACAATAGAGTGGTGAAGGCCTGGGGTAGGGGACAGGGATGGACTAGAAGGGGTCAATGAGAGAAAAAAGGGGGACATTTGTAATACTTTCAATAATAAAGATAAATTTAAAATAAGTGAAAAGTTAATGCTGAGTAATGATTTGGAGTTAAAAGATAATATGAAGACATACTCCTGGCAATATACTAATTTTTATTTATTTTTATTTATTTATTTATTTATTTTAGATCAAGAAATTCATTTACTGAGCAAGCCCTTGCAAGAAATATTTTATAGTTTTTGTCCTTTGGGCTAGCAGCCTCAAAATTATACTGCAATAGCACTTCTCAACAAGTTCTAAAATACTGACTTCTCACAAACAACATCATGGCATTTTTATAAATATAGCAGGAATTTAAATGTATACTATTCACTTCTAAATGCATAGGATCCAATTCTCTGACCACCAAAAACAGTGAGGTTCACTCATGGACACTGGAGCTGATACAGTTTCTGATTTTATTTTTATTTGTTTGATTGCCTATATTTTCCAATGACCTATAGGATTATTTATTTATTTATTAAATCTTTATTGTTTAGATTATTACAGATGTTCCTTTTTTAAACCCCCATAGTTCCCCTCCACCTGGTCCCCCCAACCCTGTGCTCTTACCTCCACCACTGTCTTCATCCATAGATGCAAGATTTTTGTCCAGTCTCTTCCCATACCCCTCAAGTCCCCTTCCCCCTGAGAATTGTCAGTCCATTCCCTTTCTATACCCTTACGCATATTCTATTCACCAGTTTATTCTGTTCATCAGATATTTCTATTGGCTTGTTATATTCACTTGTTGATAGATATATATTTGTCATTACTTTGTTGTTCATACTTTTTATTTTTACCTTTTTCTTCTTCTTCCTCTTCTTAAAGAATGCCTTTCAGCATTTCAAATAATCCTGGTTTGGTAGTGATGTACTCCTTTAGCTTTTTCTTGTCTGTGAAGCTCTTTATCTGACCATCAATTTTACATGATAGCCTTGCTGGGTAGAGTAATCTTGGTTGTAGGTTCTTGCTATTCATCACTTTGAATATTTATTGTCACTCCCTCTGGCCTGCATGGTTTCTGTTGAGAAATCAGCTGACAGTCGTATGGGTGCTCCCTTGTAGGTAACTGACTGCTTTTCTCTTGCTGCTTTTAAGATTCTTTCTTTGTCTTTTGCCCTTGGCATTTTAACACTTTGTAATCGGGCATTTTCCTGCCAAAATTGCGTGCTTCACTGTGTGGTAGCATTCGAAACACTTTCCTTTGTGCAGGGGTACATTACAAAACTTGCACATGTACTGCGTTTCACTGCGTAGTTTATGAGCGGCACACACACAACAATGACGTAAAACATTTTTATTTTTGCCGGTTCCAACTAGAGGTTCCAATGTATGTTTCCTCATGTCCATTGACAGTCTCCCTGGTGGATCCGATTTTACTCATTTCCTGCAAAAAATGTGTTAATTGTGATGTGTCTTGGTGTGGTCCTCCTTGGATTCCTTTTGTTTGGGATCCTCTGTACTTCCTGGACTTGTAACTCTATTTCTTTCACCAGGTAGGGGAAGTTTTCTGTCATTATTTCTTCAAATAGGTTTTCAATATCTTGCTCTCTCTCTTCTTCTGGTACCCCTATAATTCTGATGTTGGTACGCTTAAATGTAGGTAGAGCACAGGAGGTTTATCTCGGTGCAGTGGATGTTGCAATGCTGTGAGCACACTCCGGCAATTCAGATCTTTCTGGCAAACCAGAAATATGGCAATGTCCACCTGAGCCCCTCCTAGAGCCACGTACACAGTACCCTGACCTTCACGCTCATTGGCTCCCTAAGAAGACATGGTGTTCCATGATTGGCCACCTCTGCTATATATACTGCTATACTTCCTCAATAAAACTAGACCTGCATCACAGAACCTGGTCTCTGGAGTCGTGCATGCAAGCATCCTAGCGCTTAGGGGCTCCATCGTCCTTACCCCTGGTTCACTTACAGTTATCCCAGATGCTCCTTACACTATCTTCACACTTCTGGTATCTTTTTTCTTTTTTCTCTTCCAGTTGGGTGTTTTTGCTTTTTCATGTTTCAAATCTTTGACTTGATTATTGCAAACCTCTAGTCTGCTGTTGGATCTCTGTATAATATTACTAAGTTTATCGGCAGATTCTAGAAAATTCTTAAAAAACCTTAAAACCATAGTTCTGAACTCTATATCCAGTAGTTTGCTTTCCTCCATTTCTGTCATTTGTGATCTGTTTCTTTGTCTCCACATTTTGGCTGCTTCCCTGCATTGATAGAGTGGCTTTCTGTGCTAGATGTTCTATAGGGCCCAGTGATTCAGTCTCCCCAATCACCTGGGATGGACACTCTTGTTGTATGCCTTTGAAGGCTGGGTGCACAGTCTTGTTGCAGTTATCACTGGGAGGTATCACTGGGAGGAAATGATCTCCAGGCCTTTCTCCTCATTGTTTGGGGTTTGGAACTTTTGGAGTTCTGTCCCAGCTGTAGTCCCTTAGGTTATGCTGCAGGCAGGCAGGTGCACAGCTTGGACGGGGTTGTAAGTTGGGTGGGACAGGGTCTCAGAATCACCAGGGCGGAGCACCCCATAATGGCAGCACCTCCGTCAACTTTGCGGCTTCTCCCGGATTTGCTGCTTCCATGCCCTGGTGTCTGCGCACCCCTGAGTCTCCGCATCAGTGATCGCTGCAAACAGCTCTGCTAGAAGGCCGCTCGTCTTCCACCCCATTGCCCGACAGCCCGCATCGCATTCAGTGCAATCCCAGAGTTTATAATCTCCTTCCAAGCCGCGGACCTAGGTGCCGTCGCCGCCCCCTTTCGTCTGCGCTGCCTCCGTTTCGTGCCTATCCGTACCTCTCAGTTTTGGTGCTGGGAACTTCTACTCAGTCTCAATGCACTCCTTCTCTTGCCTTCTAGTTGTAAAGCTTCCCTTTCCTTCGTTCTGGAGGATGGTAGTTTATCTTTATAGCTATATTTTTATAATGTAGTTGTGGGAGGCTACACATTTAGGTATATACCTCATGCTGCCATTTTGGTTCTCCAATATGCTCATTTTTAAATTGCTGTATCTGTCTAGTCTTGGCCTTACTTGCTTGTTTTCCACAGTGGTGATTGGTGGGGTGCATTAAGTTTCCTGATTAAGGTATTCCCATTAAATTCTCAGATGCATTAAAGTCAGCACTAATGAATGTGCTTGTGTGGTAGCAATAGAAATTATCCCCAGATAGCTTAAGCCATTACAGGGAGTTTTAGTAAATATACAGACCCTGAGCCCAGAGGTGGTAGTGAGACTTCAGGGGTGACTGGAAAAAGGTGCTGGAAAGGCATCACCAACCAAGGTAGCATCTCTCTCCTCTCTCTGCATTTTCTTCCAGCAGAGAGCCTTTCTCTGCTTCTGTCTTTAAGTTCCAGGAAGTTCCAGCCAACTCCAGGCACCGATTAAGTCATCTCTCCTAGTATAGATAACCTGATCAATCCTGCTTTGATCAGATATTTACCTAAGTCCAATCCATAATGGTCAAGAGAGTGTGATCACACAGCTCCTACCACCTAGAGAGAAATTTCTGGGCCTTCAGCACATGTCTAGTGGGAATAACAGCAGTATTTACATCATCAGGAATATTGTGGAGATTAGATGAAGTAATATACAGTGCCTGGCACATAGTAAGTATCAATAAATGTGAGCTGCTCTTATAGTTGTTGTTGTTGCTCTTTGACATATTTCAATCTTTGTAAGAGATGTTTTTGCTCAGAATCATTGGAACCCAGAATAAAGAAAAAGGCTTATTCTGTAACCAACTCTTAAGCAAGTTTGGGTGAATGAGCCTGAATGTGTCCTCATTAGTTCAGTGTCTATCAGTCCTAGAAACATGGCTCATGTAATTAAATTTGTTATACTCTTGTCTGTTTTATTCTATTGAAGCAAACCAGATGGGAAGAATGCAAATAAGAAAGCTTATCATTAGCAGGGGTAAAAAAAAAAAAATTCCAGGCTAGCTGCTTAGACATTTCTCAACTTCTAATGAATAAAATAGGCATTAGTAGTAATATAATTGTTGGTACCCATTGAAGTTTGCAGTTATTAGAGCAGTAACAAAAAGAAACTCATCATAACCAGTACATGGTTTCTCCACATTTTAATGGGCATTTTCCTTTCCTAATAATTAAGGCCTGCCCATTAAGTCTCATTAATAAAGTGAATGCTAATGAACATTTTAAAGTCAATACACACTGGCTAAAAATGTTTTTATCGCCCCCTCCCCCCGAAGTTTTGGGCTTGAAAAACCCTCTGGATCTATAATGTCTGTCTACTGTGATAAAAAGGTCTAGCATATCTGTGGTATTTCAATAGTAAATAATTAGAAATAAGTGACACTATCTTCTGGCAATTATGTGTGAGTAGTTTTTGTTCTTCCTGGGAGTTAGATGATTGAATTGGGTCACTACAGCAAACATGGGTTAAGCCAGTCTGGTGTCACCTCAGGGCACCAGCCTGGTGTAACTTCAGGGCCCCACTCGGGCTGTTCCTTTGCCTGGGACTCTCCTTCCTTAGATACTGACATGGTTCACCCCTCCCTTTCCTCCTATCTTTGTTCCAGTGTCACCTTCTCAATGACACGCATTCTGCCTACCCTGTTACAAATGACATTCCTCTAACCCTGCATTCCTCAACTCCCTTATCTGCCTGGATTTTCCCCAAAGAACATATTATATTCTAACTTGTTAGATGCCTTACTTGTTTATAATGTTTACTAGGGGCCCGGTGCATGAAATTTGTGCACTGAAGGGGGGGGGCGGAGGGGGGGTCCCTCAGCCCAGCCTGCCCCCTCTCACAGTCTGGAACCCCTCAGTGGATGTCCTATGATGGCCCCAGTCTGCCAGACGCCTTTTGTGTGTGTGTGTGTGTGTGTGATTGCCACTGGGGACCTGCCCCCAGCCACATCTGAGGCTCGGAGCAGTCCTCTGGTGTATGTCTACCTGCTGGGGGCCTGCCCCCAGGCTTGGAGCAGGCACCCCCTCTATGTTGATCTCTTAGACTCTTGCCCCCCCCCTGCATGTTGTTCTCTTTTTTGAGCTTTGGCCAGGGCTGGGTGCTGCCTGCCTCCCAAGCTTGCCTACTGCCCATCTTCCTGCAGCCACCAGAAAGCAGGGAAAACCCCGCCTCATGATCAGGCCAGCCTTTTCCTGCTCCCTGATCCCTGGAAGGGACCTGGGGAGCCACCAAGCAGGCCCCCAACCCCCAAGAGCTTGCTTTTCCACTCCCCAGTGTCCCCCATCAAAGGGCCTGGGGAGCCGCCAAGCAGGCTGCTGACTCTTTCCCACTCACCAGTCCCCTGCTGCCTTCCTTTCCAACTCCCCGGTGCTGCTAAGGGGTCTGGGGAGCCGCCAAGCAGGACCCTGGCCCCTGCAGCCTCGCTTTCCTGCTCCCCGGTGCCCCTCAAAGGGCCTGGGCAGCCGCCAAGCAGGCCCCTGACCCCCACTGCCCCTTTCATGCTCCCTGGTGCCCTGCAAGGGGCCTGGGCAGCTGCCAAGCAGGCCGAGACCCCCTGCCGCCTCTTTCCCGCTCCCCGATGCCCCTCAAAGGGCCTGGGCAGCCGGCAAGCAGGCCGCTGCCTCTTTCCCGCTCCCTGGTGCCCCGCAAAGGGCCTGGGAAGCCGCCAAGCAGGCCACTAACCCCCCACCACCTCTTACCCGCTCCCCGGTGCCCCTCAAAGGGCCTGAGAGGCTGCCAACCCTGCCGCCTCTTTCCCACTCACGGGTCCTGGGTCCTGCACTGTTCCACCCTGCAGCCGCTCTGTGCACTTGGGAGGTCCCTCAGCCTGGCCTGTGCCCTCTCACAGTCTGGGACCCTCTGTGGATGTCCACCTGCTGGCGTGCCTGACCAGCCTGGGTGAGGGGCTGATGGCTGTCTCCAGGCTGGCCAAGCCCCCCAGGAACATCCCTCACCCCATTGGGTTGTGGCCAGCGTGGGTGACGGGCTGATTGGCACTTTCAGGCTTTAAGGCTGCCCACAGCTCCCATTGACCCAATGTCCCAGCAAGTCTGGCTGGACACAGGATTCTGGGGTTTATCTTCTATAATTGATGCTGTTCCTTTAAGCCGGGGCCTAGACATGTAACGAAACCTCCTCTCTGCTTCACCTCACTTCGCGGCGTCTATAATGACACAATGTTACTTAGTGGTGAGGCTAGGCCTGCTGTTTCCTTCAGCTCCTGAGGATTCTATGATTGTTATGTTGCAAACGTGTGTTTTGCTTAAGGATAAGTGGAGCGGAGCGGGGCACGCAGTTTCACTTTCACTCCTGTTGCAATGGAAGCTGCCATTTACTCAGGTCCGTGAGTGGCGGCCTCCATGTTGGCTGGGCTAATTTGCATACAGTCGCTCTGATTGGCTGGTGGGCGTGGCTTACCCTGTCCCGGAGAAACGGTTAATTTCAATATTACACTTTTATTAGTTAAGATTGTCTGTGTTCAGTGTGTTTTCATACTTTTTTCCTTCGGGTATCTCCAGTGCCTCAAATCCTGCCAGGAAGAGTAGACCTTCACTATACACTGAGTGCCCAGATTATTATGACCACCTGACGATTGTAGGTAAATTAGCTATAATTTCGCGCTGAAGTTGCTAGAGGGCCAGACCATTATAAATAGGGAAGCAGGTAGTTTACCATGAC
Source organism: Murina feae (assembly GCA_004026665.1). Lineage (NCBI taxonomy): Eukaryota > Metazoa > Chordata > Mammalia > Chiroptera > Vespertilionidae > Murina > Murina feae. The sequence continues at coordinate 1,059 of PVJC01049390.1, read as the reverse complement.
AGTAGAAGTGATTTTTTTCTGAAGTTATGGGTAAACAATGTGATTTAACAGCCTTTGAATGTGGGATATATATTATTATGACCGGCCAGATTATTATGACCACCCTATCAGTACTTCATTGGGCCACCTTTTGCCTTCAATACTGCGGCGATTCTTCTTGGCATTGACTCCACAAGATGTTGAAAGGTGATGTGAGGAATCTGACACCATGCCTGATGAATAGCACCGTGAGATTTGATGGTTGTGGAACTAGTTGCCTGATGGCTCTTTTAACTTTGTCCCACGAATGCTCAATTGGATTGAGAGCTGGTGATTGTGGGGGCCACCTAAGCAAGATAAAGTCTTCCTCATGTTTTTGAAACCACTCCTGCACAATATGAGTACCATGGCATGGCGCATTGTCTTGTTGGAAGAAACCATCTCCATTGGGATATGCCACCAACATGATAGGATGAACTTGATTAGCAACAATACTTAGGTATGTTGTGCTATTCAGATGTTATTCCACACAAATTAAAGGGCCCAAATCATGCCAGGAAAACACTGCCTCCACCAGCTAGAAGGGTTGTACTCATGCATGGGGAGTGCATGCTTTCATGCTGTTTCCGCCCAATTCTCACTCTGCCATCTGCATGATGCAACTGGAAGCTTGATTCATTGGACCACATGACTTTTTTTCAATGCTCGACTGCCCAATCCTTGTGTTCCTGTGCGAACTGGAGACATTTTATCTTGGTAACTGCAGACAACAAAGGTGTTCGAACAGGCCTTTGGCTTCCATATCCCATACGATGCAATATATGACTAATTTGCCTACAAAGGTCATAATCTGGCCACTCAGTGTGTGTGTATATATATATACTAGGGGCCCGGTGCACAAAAAATTGTGCACTCGGGGGGTGGGGGTCCCTCAGCCCGGCCTGTGCTCTCTTGCAGTCTGGGACACCTCGGAGGGGATGTCCTCCTGGCATGCCTGGCCAGCCTGTGTGAGGGGCTGAGAGCCATTTTCAGGCTGCCCACAGCCCCTTCAGGGTTCATGCACTGGGGGGTGAAAAGGCT
>PVJC01049389.1:0-12190 GCA_004026665.1 Murina feae | reverse complement strand
AGCAACGCTGAGAGAAACCCGTTTTGGATTTCCTTCTGTTGCTAGTCTCTGGTTGTCTGTGGGACCTCCAAAACTCGTCTGGAGCTGGAGTTCAGAGCCGCTGGGAGCTTGTGGCTCTCTCCGTTTTGGAAAAGAACCACGACCTTCCGGTACCAGCCCTTCCCCGAGCCCGTGCGCGCGCCTCCGTACCTCTGTACTTCGCTTCCGCTGCTGCTCTGAGTCTCAGACTCTTCTCTGGTTGTAGGATTTTCACTCAGCCAGCCGTCCTGTGGGTGCGTGTGGTGTCCGTGTGTTCTTTTCGCGGTTTTTCTGAAATAGTTGTTCACAGCTGCATATGCGGTGTCTACCCTATGCCGCCATCTTGTTTCTCCTGTTATTATTATTATTACATCATTTTTTTCCTGAACCTTTTAAGAGTTAATTGCAGGCATCGTGACCTTTCCCTCCCAAAGACTTAATGTGCATCTCTGAGGGACAAGGACATTCTCTTACATAACTACATGTAATTATCAACTTCAAGACATTTAAGATTAATCTAATTCTATTATCTAATACTAGAAGCCTGGTGCACAAAAATTTGTGCACTCGGGGGGGAGGGGGGTCCCTCAGCCTGGCCTGTGCCCTCTCGTAGTCGGGACCCCTCGGGGGATGTCCACCTGCTGGCTTAGGCCCACTTCCTGGGCTATTGGGCCCAAGCTGGCAGTCAGACATCCCTTTGGCAGCCCAGGAGCCCTTGGGGGATGTCCACTTGCCAGTGGGGAGCAGGCCTAAGCTGCAGTCGGACATCCGTAGTCAGACATAAGCCTTAAGCTAGCAGCCTGGCTGAGCAGAGTTCCCCCTGTGGGAGTGCACTGGCCACCAGGGGGCAGCTCCTGCATTGAGCATCTGCTCCCTGGTAGTCAGTGTGTGTCATAGTGACCAGTCATTCCAAGTTGTTCTGCTGTTAGGGTCAATTTGCATATTACCCTTTTATTATATAGAATAGAGTCCTGGTGCATAGGTGGGGGCCAGCAGGTTTGCCCTGAAGGGTGTCCTGGATCAGGGTGGGGGGTCCCGCTGGGGTGCCTGGCCAGCCTGGGTGAGGGGCTGAAGGCTGTTTTCAGGCTGCTCACAGCCCCTTCAGGGTGATGGTGGGGTGTCCCACTGGGGTGCCTGGCCAGCCTGGGTGAGGGGCTGAGGGCCATTTTTAGGCTGGTCACACCCCCTGATAAACCAGATTCCCAGCCTCTCCTTTTTTTCTTTTTCTTTTTCTTTTTTTTCTGGGTTGGAAGCAGGTATCTGGGATTTAGTTACCTTCTATAATTGAAACTTTGTAGCCTTGAGTCAAGCCCTGGGCCAGCCAGGGCAGGTGGGAAGGTTGGCTTCCTCCATTGCCAGGGCAACCCAAGTTTTCTGCTCGCTCCAGCTCCATGGCTGCTGCCATCTTAGTTGGGTTAATTTGCATACTTGCTCCTGATTGGTTGGCGGGTGTAGCAGAGTGGCGGAGTGACAGAGTGATGGTTAATTTTCATGTTTCTCTTTTATTACATAGGATACTAGAGACCTGATGCATGAAATTTGTGCACAGAGGAGAGGGTCCCTCAGCCTGGCCTGCACCCTCTCCAATCCAAGACCCCTTGAGGGATATCTGACTGTCGGTTTAGGCCTGATCCTTGTGAGATCAGGCCTAAACTGGAGTTGGACATCCCTCTCACAGTCCAGGACTACTGGCTCCTAACTTCTTGTCCCCTAACTGCTCCTCTGCTGACCCTAACTGCCTCCCCACTCACCAGCCTGATCTGCCCTAATTGTCTCTGGCTTGGCCCCCACCACCATGGCTTTGTCCAGAAGGACATCCAGAAGATGTCTGGTCTAATTAGCATATTACCCTTTTATTAGTATAGATAGTCCACATTCAAAATCTGCCAAGTGACTAGGTGTTTAACAAATCATTTTCCAGTTTTATAAAGGTTGCAGAAGTAATACCCAGAGCACATACTCCCTTTGCATACATTCTTGAAGAGTGTGGAGAGTTTTTGCAGATGCAATGCCTATCGCCCTTAACACTTTGGAGTGTGTCTCTGAAACCCAAGAACCAATGTACCACTGTCAGAATCAGGAGCACATTTGCCCAATATGACCACCTAATGCCCGAACGCCATTGACGTTTCACCAATGGCCCAGCGGATGTCCTTTAGGACAAAAGAGTCCAATTCCGAGTCATGCAGCTGCGGTCAGTCACTGGGCGCCTCCAGTCTCTCCCAGCGAGGGGGTGGCATTTGTAGAATGTTCCTCGGTTTGGGTTTGTCTGATGTTTCCTCCTGAGTTATGCATTTTTGGCCAGAATATCGTGGGAGCGGTGCTGTACTTGTCTCTGAGCATGACTAGAGGACTTTTTCGGCTATAGTGTGTACTTGGATCCTGTTGGAAATGGGTTAAAAAAAAAAGGTACTAGTTTAACTATGAACCCAAAAAGCCTTCTCGGAGAGTTTACCAGGATGTGGGTTTGGTTATCTTCGAAGAAGATTGAACTCAGTGGCTTTCATCCTGGGGTTGCCTTTTTCCCCCGGGGATTTGTCAGTCTGGAGACATTTTTCGTAGGTCGGGTGGGGGTGGGGCAGTGTTACTGCCATCCAGTGGGTGGAGGCTAGGAACTCAGTCAAACATTCTGTAAGGCACAGGACAGCCCCTGCTGCAGAGAGTGATCGGGATCCAGCTGTGCCGGGGCTGAGACAGCCTGGTCTCTGCTGATATAATAACTACAGAGCTGTCATGCCCCTGAAAGGCCCAGGTGTTAATACTATTCCGTGAGATTCAGGTTTAGTGAAAATACAGAAGGTTGGGGCACAGAGACCATATGGTCTGCAGATGGAGAAAATTCTAGACAACAGGGATGGGATTTGAACTTAAATAGGATACAATCAATACAATCAAGAAGGAAATAAAAACTTATTTAAAAAGTCAACGTTGAGATATTCCAAAATTAGATCTCCTAACAGTTTCATAAAGCAGATCTTCCGAAGCAAGTCTTTTATTCATGTGCTCATTCATCCATTATTTTATCTAATTTTTATTGCGTATTATGGGCCTGGGGCTTGAGCTACAGCAGATAATAAACACAGTTGCTACCCTCATGGGTTTCAGTTTGAGTGAGGGGAAATGGACAGTAAGTATAAATGTGAGTATGTTGAAAGGTGGTAAGTGCTATGGAAAAAAGGCTATAGGACAGGGTAAGGGGATTGGAAGTGCTGGGGAGTGGGTTGCAGTTTCAAAGACATGGTCAGGGATGGGCTTCATTGAGACTGTGAAACATGAGCTAACTCGATGCAGGTGAAGGAAGAGCTTTCTGGGCAGTGAAAACAGCAGGTGCAAAAGCCCTGAGGCAGGGTGTGGGCAGGGTGGATTGTGCAGGGCCTTGTGGGCTGTGGGAAGGACTTTGGCTTTTACTCCAAGTGACATGGGAGCTGAGGAAAGCTCTGAGCAGGGCGGGGATGTGACTGGACTCAAGTGTTCACTGTTGCCCTCTGGTTGCTGTAGGGGAACAGCTGTTGTGTGTGTGTGTGTGTGTGTGTGTGTGTGTGTGTGTGTTGGGGGGTGGGCCTGAGGGGGAGCCAGAGCAGGAGCCAGGAGACTTGGACAGAATCAACTGCACTGGTCCAGGTGGGAGATGATGGAGGCTTCGACCAGGGTGTTAGCAATTTCTTTGTGTTACTTTAGACCATCACTTTTCACAATTTGCATTTCAATATGATAGCTGCATGTTTATGCATGGCAAGCTTATTGGAATTGTTTGGGCAAATAAGATCATGTATTGCAGAGAAAATCAGGTGGTTAAAATAAAGTCTGACATTGCTAATTTTTTGTTGTTGTGTACCCTCACATGAGGATATTTTTTCCATTCCTTTTCAGGGAGGGTGAAAGGGAGGGGGAGGAGAAAGAGAGAGAAGGGAGAAACATCAATGTGATCCATCAATTGGTTGCCTCCTGCATGTGCCCCAACTGGGGGTAGGGAGGGGACCCAAAACCCAGGTACATGCCCTTGACCAGGAATCAGGGAATTGAACCTGCGACCCGGTCAGTGTGATGGTCGGCGCTCTAACCACTGAGGAACTAGCCAGGGCTAATGCTGCTAAATTTAATATATGCCCAACTCTAGGACTGTGCCCAAGCTGCTGTTATAATTATTTTTCTCCTGCAAAAGTTTCCCCCCTTATCCTGCCCCAGGCATTTAGGCATTTACACGAAATGTCTGCTTGCTAACCTCTAATGTTCTAATTTGATGAACATGACCTTTCAAACTGAGGACACAACACAGCACAGAGAGCAGAAGAAAAACTGGAAGTAAATTTGGATATAATCAGTTAGTGCACAGAGCACCGTTCCTGTACTGAGGACAGACCAAACACGAACAGTTGCAGTGAGTCTGTTGGCAGGCAGACAAATGAGGGTGTTGCCAAGTTTAAATTTAGGGTAGCAAGTACCCCAGGAGAGGATAAGTATTATATTCCTTGCTCCCATTCTCACTTTAGCCTTTTTGTGATCCTCAGAGCTTGCTATGTGGAGGGGAATTTTATTTCCCAATTTCCTCTCTGCTCGCCTTTCCCAAATTATTCAGATTGGAACAAAAACAAGTACATTTTAAAAAATTGATTTCAGAGAGGAATGGAGAGGGAGAGAGAGAGAGAAACATCAATGAGGAGAGAGAATCATTGATTGGCTGCCTCCTGCACATCCCACACTGGGGGCTGAGCCTGAAATCTGGGCATGTGCTCTGGTGGGGAATCGAACCGTGACCTCCTGGTTCATAGTTTGACGCTCAACCACTGAGCCATGCTGGCCAGGCACAGTACTTTTTTTTTTTTTTTACAAGAGAATAAATTATGGAGAACTTCTCATCCAGCCTTCCAAACAAAGAAACTGAGGCCCAGGCAAAGTGACTTATGTGCATCACTCTAGGAGAGGCTCTTGGCTATGTTATATCTTCTTCAAATAAATGACTTTTCTTCTCTCATGAAAATAAATGAGATCAGCGAAATGCTTGCCTATCGATCTTAGAGAGGTCTTCACTAAGTTTTTTTGAGTTCCTCTTGTAAAATGAATTATGCAAACTCTAACTGGGGGAAAAAGGACATGTAATGTCAGCAGAATTTCCCTGAGAACTCTTCCTTTGTTCAGGAATTAGGCTGGATAGACAATGTAAGGCTCCAATCAGTAGCAATAACAAACAAGCTGGAAGCTTGCGTGGCTTCATCCAGCACAAGTTCCTGTAAAACTGGTTCACAGGGCTCATCTCTGAGCAGTGATGCAGGGATCCCGCCTCCTCCATGTTGCAGGTCGGCCACACCCCTGGCTTTGTCTGGAAGGACATCCAGAAGATGTCTGGTCTACCCGGTCTAATTAGCATGATTACCCTTTTATTAATATAGATTATCAGTGTAGATGAGAGAAAAAAGACTTGCCAATTGTGTTCAGATCGCCAGGGTAATAAAAAGGGTCTGATCACTTTCCCCTTTTGAAAATCAGACATCTGGACATGACACTGGTCTTGGTATGTAGTGGGTGAACTCTGAGTCTCCCCACCCCCCCAAGTAAACCAGATATCCTGCTCAGATATTTGAAGCCCCAGCTTTGAGTAGAGTGAACACAGTGAGGGTGGGGCAGTAAAGATGGGCTGAATTTTAGGGGCTTTAACAGGTTTAATACTCACCCATACGACTTGTTTTGGTTATCTATTGCTGAATAATACACTATCCCCAAAACTTTGTGGCTTAGAGCAATCACTTATTATCTCTCATGACTCTGTGGTTGACGGGGCTCGGCCAGGCAGTTTTTCAGCTCCACATGATGTATGTAGGCTGTGGTTCCTCGTGTGGCTGCATTCAGGGGGCAGGGCTGGAAAACCTGAGGGCACCTCTCTCTAAGTAGCCTCTCCTCATTCAACCGTCTGGCCTGAGTTTCCTGTGAGAGAGAAAATGGAAATTGTGGATCCTCTTAAGACCTAGGCCTAGAAGGTCCAGGACGTCATGTCTGCCACATATCGGCAGTCACTTCTTGATGGGAGCAGTGGAAAAACAACAACTGTGGTCTCTTTAATTCGCTGTTAGTAACCTAGGTGCTCTGAAGCTTCCAAGATGAGAATCAGGCTTTGAACAGTCCAACTATCAGAATGTTCTACATTGCGCTGTGGCAACAATTCCCCAGTCCTGGTGGTTTAAATGGGAATTGGCAAGTGCTTTTTGTAAAGGGCCAGGTAGTAAATATTTTTGACTTTGCGGGCCAGATGGTCTCTGTGGCAACAGCTCCAATCTGCTGTTGTAGCTGGAAAGCAGCATAAACATGGCAGGAAGAAGTATGGGAGGCCTCAAGTTGGCTTTAAACGCTTCCACCTGGAAGGGACACGTGATACTTCTTCTCCCACCTGGTTGGTCAGACCAGGTCGCCCTCCCCCCTCTCTCCCAATCCCAAAGGGGCCCTGAAGTGCTGTCCTTCCATGAGATTGGAAATTAGGCGAACTGTTGGCTACACAGTTAGTAATGATTGCAGTATTATCCAGCTGTCCAAAATCAGGAATGTGTTTTGATCTGGCTGCCAACACTTGATGTCTTAAAATTTTCATCATATCCACATTAAAAAGAGCAATTAAAACACAAGGCCTGGTTCACAGGGTAGAGTGGCCTCTAATTTGGAAGCTCCTGAAATGGTCACATGGCTAGATGTTGGTAGAATCAGAGCTGAACACAGGTTTCCTATGTTTTGGTTCTATATATATATATATATATATATATATATATATATATATATATTTAAATATATTTTATTGATTTTTTTACAGAGAGGAAGGGAGAGGGACAGAGAGCTAGAAACATCAATGAGAGAGAAACATCAATCAGCTGCCTCCTGCACACCTCCCCCTGGGGATGTGTCCACAACCAGGGTACGTGTCCTTGACCGGAATCGAACCAGGGACCTTTCAGTCCACAGGCTGATGCTCCAACCACTGAGCCAAACTAGTCAGGCCTTGGTTCCATATATTTTTAAAAAATATATTTTTACTGATTTCAGAGAGGCAGGGAGAGGGAGAGGATAGAAACATTAATGATGAGAGAAAAGAATTGACCGGCTGCCTCTTGCACGCCCTCTACTGGGGATCAGGCGTGCAGCCTGGGCCTGTGCCCTTGACCAGAATGGAAATCAGGACCTTTCAGTCCACAGGCCTACGCTCTCTCTATCCACTGAGCCAAACTGGCTAGGGCTTGGCTCCATGTTTTTATCCCTTTTCAATAAAGAAGCTCTCATTTAAAAATGTAACAGCTAGTTATGTAGCCTTTGCTGCATTCTAAGCATTTTACCCGTAAACTAACAAGCAATTTAATTCTCATGGCCATCCCAGAAGGGAGATACTAAGCTTATTTTTTCCAATATTATTTTGTACTAGAGGCTTGGTATACGAATTTGTGCACCAGTGGGATCCCTCAGCCTGGCCTGTGGCATCAGGCCAAAACTGGCTCTTCCCCCAAGGGGTCCCAGATTTCCACACTACTGGTGCATGATTGGGGCAGGGGAGAGATGTGGGAGGTCGGCCAGCCTGGGAGGGACTGAGGAAGGGTTCCAGGGTATGTTCGGTCCATCTCGCCCATCCTGATAGGCCGGACCCTACTAGCAAGCTAACCTACTGGTTGGGACATCTGCCCCCTGGTAGTGCATTTCATAGCAACTGGTCAACTGCCCCCTGGTGGTGAGTGTATGTCATAGTGAGCAGGTGAGTGGCCTTAGCATGTCATTAGCATATTACACTTTGATTGGTTGAATGGCTGACTGGTTGACCGGACACTTAGCATATTAGGCTTTAATTATATAGGATTAGTTTCAGGTACAAGTGTGGTGGTTACACATTTATATAATTGGGAAATACTAAGATTATATGCCTATTTTGCAGACTGGGGGCAGAGGTTCTGAGAGGCATTTTATTTCCTAGCACATGGAAATGAAATAAATATTCCCACACATAGAACAGTGAGTGTGGTACCTCGAAAAGACCTAAAAATTGGCAGCTCTTTTTTTTTTTTTTTACTTAAAAAAAAAATCCTCATCCAAAGACATGTTTTTTTATTGATTTAGAGAGAGATAGAGGAGGAGAGGGAGGGAGAGAGAGGAGAAACATTGACTAGTATGTGAGACAGAAACATGGACTGGTTGCCTCCCACATGGGCTCTGGCCAGGAATCGAACCCGGTGTACAGGAGGGCATTCCAAACACTTGGACCACCCGTTCAGGGTGCGATTGGCAGCTCTTAATATTCCAAAGTAAAATAAGTCACTTGGAAAACTCACTTTCTGGTAACAGAATACTTTTTAGGGTGTGGTGTTTTGATTCAGCCCTGGTTCAGCTTGGCTATCCCAGGGGAAATATTGCTTTTAAAAAAATAAATAGCATTTGGCTATTTAAGTTTGTTATGGGAAACATCTAGACAGTCTATTTAATTGCCCTGACTGGAGTTCTAAGAAATTACATTTAACATCTGTAAGCAATGATATGGGTTTATGTTATGGGTTTTTGACCAACAGCGTAGAATGTTTTCCCAATGTTGACGCCTTTAATCTAGTTTATGCATTCTTTTGACAAGACCTTTTAGTTTTTAAGAGCCCCTTCCTTGCTTTCTGACACAAATAGGTATTCTGTGCTTGTCCTTTCAATGTCCCAGACCCAGATTTTTGTCTGTTTTATATCCTTCTGTTTCCCCAGTTCCCGAAACACAATCTGGCACTGAATGAATGAATGGTTTCATTTCACGAATTCCTCCGCTTCTTCCCCAATAACTCTCAATTTATACCATCTATTAAGTCAGAAATCAGAACTTGCTCATTAGAGGAATGTTCAAAAGCCTCTCTGAGGTGAGACCTCTCCACCGACATCCTTTTGCTTCAGCAAAGCCCAGCCTGGTCACAACTCCAGGATCCTAAGGTTAAAAATAGCTCAAGACAGCCTCACCAAGCTCCCAGCATCCTGGCTATTTTTAGGACGGAGGAGGGACCCAGGGAATCTCACTTCTCTGAATCCTCAAGTCCGAGTAGTAGTCTGGCATACGATGCGGTTCCCCCTCAATACCAGACGATGAATGTCAGGCAGATGTCTTGATCTGCTGGGGATGCAAGGAAACACCATGCTTGAGGGACAAATCTTAGAAGCCACTAAGATTCTATGCAGGCTCTGAGCTTTCATACCAACTGCCGAAGAGTAGTCATTGGATAACTCATGGAACGTACGGTTCGGTTCCTGCAGCCACTCAGTATAGCAGGCACTGTCCCAGGTCCTGGCATTATAGCTGGGTCTGAAACAGACTGATGTTCCTGCATTCACACGGCCGACACCTAGTCAAGGAGTTACACAGTGAAATAAGGAAGTCACCCTGGCCGGTGTGGCTCAGTTCCCTGGAGTGTCCTCCTATGCACCAAAAGGTCACCGGTTTGATTCCCTGGTTGTGAGCTCAATCCTCAGTAAGGGGCATGCAGGAGGCAACTGATGGACATTTCTTTCTCACTGTGATGTGTCTCTCTCCATCCCTCTCCCTTTCTTTCTCTCTAAAATCAATTAAAAAATTAATAGAAAGACGTCAATGACACAGTATGCCAGGTATTGTTAACTGATCTGAAGAAGAATGCAGTGTTTTGGGGGGACAGGCAGTGCTAGGGTGGGGGGTTGTATTAACAGTGCTTCTGATGCTTAGAGAGCTGAAGTCTGGCAGAGCCTGGAAAGGCTGCCCCTCCGAGGATTAGCCAATTCCTAGAGCTAGTAAAAGTCTCCAACTCAGATGCCACATCCCAAGCACCTCTTTTATAAGGTTTGCATACTTCAGGACACTGTCTACCTGCCTTAATCACCCATGGCCAGGTATCAGACAACTAAAGGGACTGTTCCTATTCCCAGAACCTGCTGAGGTTATTCAGACCAGCCAATGTTAAACCTGCTCACAATCACTAAGAGGTGGAAGCAACCCAAGCACCCATCAGTGGAAGAATCTAAACTAATAAAAGCGTAATATTGAAATTAACCGTCTCTTTGGGACCGGTAAGCCATGCCCACCAGCCAATCAGAGCGACTGTATGCAAATTAACCCAGCCAACATGGAGGCCGCCGCTCACGGACCTGAGTAAACGGCAGCTTCCATTGCAGCAGGAGTGAAACTGAAACTGTTTGTGGCGGCTCGGCTTATCCTGGCTCAAGGCAAAACATATTTGCAATAAAGTATCAATCATAGACAGCAGGCCTGGCCTGACTACTAAGGGTAACATTGACTCATTATAGAAGCCGAGAGGTGAAGCAGAGAGGAGGTTTCATTACTAGGCCCTGGCTTAAAGGAACAGTGCATCAATTATAGAAGATAAACAAACCCCAGAAACCTGCTTCCAGCCAGCCTTGCTGGGACATTGGGTCAAAGGGGAGCAAAGCACCCTTCAGCCTGTCACCCACGCTGGCCACAACCCAATGGGGTGAGGGACGTTACTGGGGGGGCTTGGCCAGCCTGCAAACAGCCATCAGCCCCTCATCCAGGCAGGCCAGGTACCCCAGTAGGGACCCAAAACCTGAAGGGACTGTGGGCAGCCTGAAAACACCCCTCAGCTCCTCATCCAGGCTGGCCAGGTACCCCAGTAGGGACCCAAAACCTGAAGGGACTGTGAGCAGCCTGAAAATGCCCCTCAGCTCCTCACCCAGGATGGCCACACCCCAATGGGGTGAGGGACCCCACTGGGGGGCTTGGCCAGTCTGCAAACAGCCATCAGCCCCTCACCCAGGCTGGCCACACCCCAATGGGGTCAGGGTCCACACTGGGGGGCTTGGCCAGCCTGCAAACAGCCAGCAGCCCCTCACCCAGGCTGGTCAGGCACGCCAGCAGGTGAACATCCCCAGAGGGGTCCCAGACTGTGAGAGGGCACAGGCCGGGCTGAGGGACCTCCCAAGTGCACAAATTTTTGTGCACCGGGCTCCTAGTCTATATAATAAAGAGCTAATATGTAAATGGTTGTGACACCCTCACATGTAATGACCAATCAGCAGGAGGCTCTGTGCACAGCAGGTGCAGGTGGGCAAGGACTTGCAGCATCGGGGACTTGTGTGAGGCTGTGTCCTGTTCCCGGCCTCCTCTCCCCCTGCGCTGGCCCAGAGACATGAGGCTCATGTCCCCAACCCTGGTGCCAGGCCTGGGGACATGAGGCTCATGGAGGCCTATGTCTTTGAGGCGATGGATTGCAGAGCTCCCACAGAGAAATAAACTGTGGTATACACATACTGGAATATTATTCAGCTTTTAAAAAGAAGGAGATTCTGACACATGCTGCAACATGGATGAACTGGAGAACATTATAATGAGTGGAATAAGCCCGTCGCGAAAGAACAGATACTGCATAGTTCCACTTATCTGTGGTCCTTAAAGGAGTCAAATTCAGAGACACAAAGTAGAACCGTGGTTGTCAAGGACCTGGGGAGGAGAGGAGGCGAGCACAGTGCTTGATGGGGGCAGTTTCAGTTTTGCCAGATAAAAAGAGCTCTGGAGATGGATGGTGCTGATGGCAGCACAAAATGCGAATGCACTTAGTGCCATTGAACGGTATGCCTAAAATTGCTAAGTTGGCCATTTTTATGTGTTTTATACCATAATTTGAAAAAGAAGGTGTTTTTTTCCTCCTCCTGTCAGTTGATCTGCCTGGTCCATGGGTCCTTTTGGGCCCATGGGTTACATTCATCATTCAGTGGGTGGGTTACAAGCTTAGTGCTGCTTCTGTGGCAGCACTCTCATCCCCAGAAGCTGAGGTCTCACATTTTCCCTCTGCCTCTCTGTGTCCAGCTGCTGGGATCTGCCTTTCTTTCCCAGTGACTTTCTCTTATAAAAAGAGTCTATTTTGTGTCAACTGTGGCAGCCAGAGTGCTGGGGAATCAAAGTGCCTGTAGAGCAGCCTGTCACTGAGGCCTGACAGGAATGGGTGGATCAGCACTCCCATTGCCCTCAGGTAGACGACTCACAGCAGCTCCCAGACTTCCCTAGAGGGATTAAACTTACCCATGGAGGTAACACTGTCGCCCATGCATCCTTCAGTGGCCGACTTCTCTTCCCTGCATTGCACCCCTATTCTCTACTGAAGCTATTTCCTAAGTACTTGACTCATCTGCAGATTCTCATCTCAGTATCTGCTTCTGGGGGAATTCAAATGAAGACTCT
>PVJC01049388.1:0-12197 GCA_004026665.1 Murina feae | reverse complement strand
TCCTGGCCAACCCCTCCTTGCCCTGTGCAGCCAAGCTGGGACTCGCTGAAAGATTACATGTCTGTGTGGGGGTAGAAGGGAGAAGGGTGGGGAGAGGGAAGGTGAGGAAGGCTGCAGAGAGGTGGAGGCAGCGAGACAGAAAAGTAGGGGGAGAGAAAGAGAGAGAGAGAGAGAGAGAGAGAGAGAGAGAGAGAGAGAGAGAGAGAGAGAAGCAGCAGAGAAAGCAGGGAGGATTAGGAGAGAGACAGTGAGAGTGAGAGAGAGAAATAGGTCTGGGGAGAAAGACAGAGACATAACAACCCAGAGACAGATGGGCTGGGGCAAGCGTGCAGACACACAGCCCAGAGATTAAAGGAGACAGAGACTATGGATGGGTCGGGAGCTCACAGACACAGAGCGACATAGAGGCAGAGGCACAGAGAAAGTGGGAGGGTTAGAGGAGGCGACGGGAGAGCCGGAGGCAGAAAATGATGCAGAGAGAGGCCCACGGGGTGGAGACGACACAGATTGACAGGTGGGGTCGAGAAGAGCCATGGGGAGAGGCACAGCAGACAGTGACACACGGCAGGGGAGTGGGGAGATGACAGGGAGATGGAATGGGCCCCTGCCGCCCTCGGGCTGGAGGCCAGCTTGTGCTGGGGATGAGAACATGGCTCGTGTGGATGGCATCTGATGGCGAGAATTTCCTCATTCCTGGCTCCTCAGGCACCTGCCTCCATCCATGATACACGAGGCAGGGGTGAGGGCAGAGGGGAGAGGTGGACAGGGGCTGCTAGGCTTAGAAGATGTGAGGACCCATGTTCAACCTCAGCTCCACCAGTCACTGCTGTGTTACTCTGGGCTCATTAGCTGTCTTTGGAGCCTCAGTTTTTCCCATCTGGAAAATGGGAATAATGATACCTACATCATAGGGTTGTGCCTCCTGCAGGAGGCCCCACCCGTGAGGGGCGTGGCACAGCGCCTGGTGAGAGTATGCACCCCACTCAACATGAATCCAATCGGTTGATGTCGTCCATCCTGGAGTCCACCCTCAACTCCAGTCCTGCGATCTTAGAATTGACCCGCGCTGACCCTGAAGACCTGAAGGTAAAGATTCTACCCGCAGGCATCTCAGTAGGGGACATCTACAGGAGGAAGGATTAGGGGAACAGGAAGATTTTGTGTCTGGGAGATTCCTGAGAAGGCTTTCCCAGGCAGCAGTGGTGGGTGTAAGAAGTATGTGGGGGGTGGGGGAGTGGGGGGGAGGGAGGGACTGGGTGAACATAACCACACAACTGGCCTCTGACTCCCTGAAAGGGACCTGATAGCACTGGCCGGGGCCTCCCTGTGTGACCTTTCACCCCCCCCCCCCTTCTGTTTGCCTGTCTGACCTAAAGGGTATCAGGTTCCAAGCTCTCCCCGGATAGTAAGCAGCCAACCTAGGTGGGGGTGGGGAGGGTGTCCCCCGCTTCCCCCACCCCCACCCCCCACTCCCCCAAAGAAACCTGCACCAGGAACAGAGGCCTGCCGCCTTCTAAAGGATCTGTCAAAAGCGCTGTGGTTGGTTCCCGGTTACCACATGCTCCGAGCCTTGATCTGCCTGTTTGAGGAAACCCTTTGTTCCTTCTAAGTCTCTGTTCTCCCAGCTGGGGCTGGTGCAGAGACCCAAGCAGTGAGTTTTCTCTTTCCTCCTTTTCTTTTTGGATTTTTAAAAATAACCGGCTTGTGCATTCAGGCAGTGTTCCAGAGCCGGGTTCCCAGGCTGAGGTTCGGGGCAGGGACTCCAACACCCCTTAGTCCCGGGATGGCTGGGAGTAGGGACGGCTGGAGGGCAGTGTGGAGGGGAGGACACTAAACCCCCGCTCCAGCGGCTCAGGCAGCAGCACTGGGAGGTGAGCTGGGGGGGGGCGGGGGGGAGGGACTGACCCTGGCCCTCCCACCCCCTGCTGGACTTGGTTGTGTTAAGTGTAAGATGAGAGGCCAGAGCAGAGATGCTGGGTCGGTGCCAGACCCTGCTCATTGATCAGCCTCCCCCAAGGAGCTTGGATGAGCCTTGAGAACCCTTTCAGCACAATGCTCTGGTGTTTACTACAACTGGATCAGGGGTGCAGAATGAGACCAACCTCCCATCCTGGACAAGTTCATCTCCAAGGGGATATTCAAATATTTGTGGGATGCATGGATGATTTCTTTCTTCCTTTCTTTCTAGTCCTTACTCAGGCATTGTTCTAAATACTTTCTAAACAGTGAGCAAAACAGAGCTCCTGACCTCAATCCAATGTGTAGGAGAGGCAGCCAATTAGCAAGTAGGCAGAGAAATGCATCAGGTGTCAGGTGGTGATCAGGGCTATGAAGAAACACGAGCCAGAGTAAAACAGCGGTGAGTGGCAGAGTGTGGGTGAGGTGGGGGCACATTGTGGAGAAGGTCACCAGAGAAGGTCTTCCGGGCAGGAGCAGAGAACTCAACCAAGTGGGATAATCCCGGGATTCCATCTCGCTAAGACTCAGAGTCTAGCCTGGTGCGACACTAAGATTCTATTTTCTGTTGCATAAGATTCCAGAATCCCATGAATCCAGGAACCTGTAACGAACATTACAGATTTTTCCTGCTCTCACATCCCACAACCATGAATCTAGAAATTCTAGGATTCACTGAAGCATCTTTTTGTTTGAATAGACCAGGATTCATCGCCTACCCCCTTCCCGCTGCCCCTAGGAAACGGAGCTGAAAATAGAAACCATCAAAACAAGCCATTCCCACTCTAAGTGCCATAGTAAACACATGGCCCAATGTGGCTCCGATGGTTTAATTGCAGCAGTTCCAAACAAGCCCATTCATGAAGCATCTTCAATCATGGAGAGGGAGACTGAGCCTTGTCGGAGAGGGTGGCTTGTGGCTTGTGGCTAGCCCTGGAGGGAGGTCCCTGCCACACCCAGAGGAGGCTGATGGGATTCTGTGGGGAACCCCTTGGAATTCAACAGCCTAAGCCCTGGCTGTCTAGACCCTTCATCTCTCTTGGGGGATGAAGACGGTAGATATTTTAACGAGGAGGGTAAAGAGGTCACATTAGAGCTGGACCTGAAGACAGAGGATTCCAGGTTCACAGACACCAAGGAAACCGAGTCCAAGGCGAGGGAACGGCAGATTCAAAGGTCCTGAGCTGAGAGAGCGCTTGCTGGTTCTCAAAGCAGTTGGATCACAGGAAAACAAGGAGATACGATCAGAAGGGCGGGAAGGGACTGGGTCCAATAGGGATTTGTAAACTAGGGTCAGGAATGTGGGAGCTACGGGAAGGCTTTCAATAGAGGAGTGACATAATGCAATTCCAATTTTAAAAGGTTCCTGGCCGCTCTAAATAGAATGGACTATTGAGGGCAAGAATAAAAGATACAAGGCAGTTAGTGACTGTGGTGTTTGTCCCAGTGAGAAACGATGGTGGCTTGGATTTGGATGGTGGCAGTGGGTCCATCTGTTTATCTGTTCCTTCTTTCTTCCCTTCTTTCCTTCCATCTCTCATCCATCCACGCATCCATCCATCCATCCATTAACCAAACATTCATTATCTAGGGGAGCCCCACACAATGCTGGGATTACAAGGATGAATTAAACATGGTTCCCATGAAGGAGCTCACGGAATGGCAGGGTTCACGACAGTGCAATGTAATCATGAATCCTCTAGCCAAGAAACGTACCAAGTGCTGTGTGAGCTTAAGGGAGGAGGTCCCTGGGAAGCTGGAAAAGGCCTCATGGAAGAGATGTTGGTGTTTGAGTTGGGCCTTTGAGACATGGAGGAGTTGGTCAGGCAGGAGGAGTGGGTTCCTGGCAGGGGCACAGCTGGAGTAAAGGCAGTGGGGGAGCAGGAGTGAGCATGGCTTGCATGTCCTGGAAATGTGAGGATGGCCAGGTCGGTGGGCCGAACAGGCGTGTGGAGGGCCACTATGGGAGAGAAGTTTGGGTCAGCTTGGGGAGAGGTGGAATTTGTGCGTGGGACTGGGTCTGCCCTTCCTGCTCATCAGCTCTGCTTGCCCCAACCAGAACGGAGTAATTGAATTAAGTGCCAGCTCTTAAACAAGATGCAGCTGTTTAGCAGATGTTGTCTTCCACCCCAGATGGAGGTTCATCTTGGCGGCGGGCACAGCATTTCCAGGGTGTCTAATTTGTGAGGCTTCGGAGAGGAAAGAAATTCAAGATGCTGCCATTATTATTTAATGACCATTATTCATTATGCATCCTCCTCCCCACAGTGCCACTACCACATGTCACACATTCCTGCTGGCTTGGCCTGGAGATAGAGGTCACTGGCAGGTGGGCTGGTTGACTTGTTAGTTCCCACTCAGAAAACAAGAGGAGAAAAGTGAATGACAGCGCCCTCGAGAATTTTGATGATGGTGGAAAATGACTCAGCGCCCATTTTTCATGAAAGGGACACAGATAATAATCTGCTACCTACACAGGTGCTGTGCCAGGTCCTACCTCAGGGCCTTTGCCTTCCTTTCTCCTCTGCCTGGAATTGTCTTCAATTCCCCCAAGTCCAGCAGGCCTCAGGTTAAGTGTCACCTCTTCTGTCACCCTGACTGCCCTGTACAAAAAAGCTCTCTTCTCATCATTCTTTACCCTTTTTTATCTTTCTTTAAATATATATATACAGACATTGAGTGCTTGATTTCAGAGAGGAAGGGCGAGAGGGAGAGAGGCAGAAACATCAATGATGAGAGAGAATCACTAACTGGCTGCCTCTTGCATGCCCCCCACAAGAATCAAACCGTGACCTTCCTCCTGGTTCATAGGTTGATGCTCAACCACTAAGCCATGCCAGCCAGGCCCTTTTCTCTTTCCTCATCACTCAATATGTGTATATGCATTGTCTCTTTCTCTCCTCTAGAGTTTAAGCTCCCGAGAGCAAGGATTTTTGTCTGTCTTATTCATTGCAGCTTCCCCAGCACTCGAAAGAATGCTTGACGCAAGAGAGAACTCTGTAAATATTTGTTCAATGGGTGGATGAATGATCAATGGATCGCATTGAACATAGAACAGTGGCGGGAAGATAGAATCACTTTCCCAGGAGTTTGCAGGCCAGCCAAGGTAGGTCTGGGATTTGAATTCGGGTCTGTCTGACTCTAAAGCTCTGGCCCTGGCATTAAGGGCATGTTTGCCCCTTTTCTGTCCGTGTAACCCCACTTATTTATGACGTATCTGTTTGTCTGGTCGGTGCCTGCTTTCCCCACTGGCATGGCAGCTCTACTGAGAGCAGAGTTCATCTGCTCTGCACACGGCTGACTCCTCACCACCCCATAGGGCCCAGCAGCCGGAAAGCACTTCAAAAATATATGCTGAGTCCTGGAGGGGAGGAAGGTTGGGGACCAGGGCCTGCGCTCACTCCACCCTGGCTGTGCCTCCAATTGGCTGGGAGGCTAGGGAGCTCCAAGATGTTCTCTACTGTTCTGCCTCCTCCCACCTACATATTTCTTCTTCAGTCTTGGAAGCAACTCAGCAAGGCAGGTTTCACCCATGTCCGTTGACAGATGGGGAATGGAGTCTCGATCAGAGCACCGACTTGCCTTGCCCAAGAGCATTCGGATAGTGAGTGAAGAGCTGGGACTGGAACCCAAGCCTCTGGAGGGTATTCATCCTGTAAAAGGGGACCCTCTACCCCCGTTTAACACTTGTTGGCTCTGTCCTCCCAAACATATAGCTGCCCAGTTAGAAGCTGAACTTAACCACCAACCAGGGCCTGTGTTTCTCTCTCAAGGTCAACAGTATCAGGGTCAATGTGAAGCTTACCCTTAATTCACGACTCCCTAGTTTTGTCCATTTAAGTGAAAACTTTGATGCTATTTCAACCCAAATCCCCCGTGGACTTCAATGGGAGCTTTGAATCCATGAAGAACATCACACAGAGCTTTTGGAGGTAGCACAGGCACCCATTGGAAATCGCATTAGCATACTCATTATCATCAGGCCCTTTGAACGTGTTTTCCGGCTGTTCCTTTAAAGCGATTCCGTGCCAATGGGCCCTTTTGGTTCAAGCGGCTGGAGTGGGGCTGTGGGCGACTGCTCTGTGCTGCTCCGCACTCTCCAAACATGGCACGACCCACGCGGCATCGGGTGACGGGAGAACCTCACCCACCGGACACGAGGTGTGAATGACACACCCGCTCTGGGTTGGAGGGAAATAATTCCTGAAGTCACCCGGGCAGTTGTGCTGGGACCCCAGGGGGTGGGCTCAGGGGTAACGACAACCACCAAAATGTTGCTAAACTACCTTCCAAGGAGGCCAGACCCTGTTCATAGGCGGACCCTTGGTGCAGCAACGAGTCAGGGAGGAGTCCGGGTTGACGCAACTCGGGAAAGTGCCAGAATCTCACGGGAAGCCTCTACCAACACTCAGCGCCCACACCCCCCTGCCCTGGACCGTTTGGTTCCAAATCTTGTGGCGACAACTGGGCACCACGGGGTTTTAAGTGCCCACGTGACTCCAGTCTGCTAACGGGAAGCTAGTTAGTGGAGCTAAACTGCTAATGCGAGCTGCTAGCTGGTCAAGCCAGACCGGAGGGGAAAAGAGAAGTTGCAGGCTGCGTGATGGGGAGGGGGGCAATGGGAAGTCCTTGGGGATGTGTGGGAGAAAAGGAACTTCAAAGAAAACAACTTTTTTTTTTTTTTTTTTAGTAAAGGAGATTTTCAAAATACAGAAAAGTGGCGAGAACAGTACAATGACTCTATTATCTGTGACCAGCCTCATCCATTGCCAACACTGGGTCCTTCCCGTGGGGTGGGTGGGGGGGGGAGGGGAGTGTAAGGTGTGGGCCGCAGGGAGGCGCTGTGCCCCGTGTCCCTGGAACCTTCTGTGAAGCCCACACTGCCCACTGGTGACCCGGTGACATTGGATCCTTGGCGGGAACACAGAAGCTGGCGCCAAGCTCTCAGGGCGGGACAAGCTTTGACAGGCGAGCCAACAGCTGGGACACAAAGACTTTTGTATTAAGGGAGAAAAAAGTTATATTTTAAGAGAAATCCCCACCTACTTGGACCAGTCTCTACATTCTCAGGTGTTGGGACAGGGCCTTGAGGCTTACACCTAAAAGGATCAAAGAAGCGAGGGGGCTAGCCTGGGGACACCCAGGGCTGGCAGCTGCTCCGCGATGTCCCCAGGAAGTCAAGTCCTCTTGTCATCGGACAGACCTTCCCTGCGCACCTGCCACATGCCAGACGCTGTGTTGTAGGTTGTGGGGCCGCTGATAACAGCTTACACTCTAGTGCTGGAGAGGGACAGCAAAGAGGAAGTGGAATATGGGGTGTGTGCGACGGCCTTAGGTGCTACAGAGAAGACAGGCAGGGAAGGAGACTGGGGTGGGTGGGTGATAAGGCGCTCAGGACAGGCCTGTCTGCTGAGGTGACAGAAGAGGGAGAGAGACCCATGGGAGGGGCCTGACAGGCAGAGGGGACAGCGAATGCAAAGGCCTGGAGGTGAGAGCTCCTCCCACTCTGTGTGGCTGGACAGGGACGGGGGGCAGGGGGTGCACAGAGCCAGCAGGTGAGGTCAGGGAGGTGGGTCTCTGCGCAACACGGGTGAGAACAGAGCGGGAGACCTTGAGGTTCCGTGTCGAGGCCTTTGTTTTTTTTCCTGAGTGAGAAGGGGAGCGATTGGTGGGTTTTGAGCTAGAAGAGCACTTTCCAGCCCTTGCCAGCTCATGGCACACATCAATCAATTACTCACATTCGGCCGCACACCAAAAATACGTGATCCTTTTTGCCAATCTGGGAAAAAAAAAAAAAAAAAAAAGGTATAATTTTGATTCATTCACACCAGATGGCGGTTGCTGTGTTGGCTGTTGTCACTTTCTTGAATCTGACAATCTAAGGGAAAAGAGGTCAGTGCCCCTGACTAAATAGTCAGGTATTGCACATTTTAAGGATTCTTGCAGCGTGCCATTTGGAAATCGCTGAGCTAGAGGGCTCAGAGCCCTGGCTGAGGCTGTAAGGGGACCCCCTCTTGTTGAGGGCAGAGGCGGGAGAAAGCTGTTGCGGTCACCCCAGGTGACAGGGATGGCAGCTCAGACCAGGGCGGTCGTGCTGGGCATGGTGAGCCGTGGTCCGTCCATGGAT
Source organism: Murina feae (assembly GCA_004026665.1). Taxonomy (NCBI): domain Eukaryota; kingdom Metazoa; phylum Chordata; class Mammalia; order Chiroptera; family Vespertilionidae; genus Murina; species Murina feae. The sequence continues at coordinate 4,114 of PVJC01049388.1, read as the reverse complement.
ATGTTAGGGAGGTAGAGCCAACAGGGTATGTTGCAGCCTGAGAGGAGCAGCGTCGGGGGGAAGGACACCAAGATGTTTGATCTCAGCGGTGAGAATGTGGGCTGGCGTTCCTGGGACTGGGAATCCTGCTGGAGTGGGGGGCTTGGGTGGTTGAGAATTCCACTCTGAACAGATTAGATTGTAGTTGCCTGGGCAACGCAACATGCAAATGTCAAGTCCTCCACTGGACACGGGAGTCTGGAGGGCAGGGGAGAGGCCTGGCCTAGAGTCCTCCCAGGTGGTCATGAGATCACAGATGGCGAAGTAGATCGAGGACCTGGGGTTCTGCTGCCACAGGGAGGGGGCCAGGCCTGGGGACTGCTCGGAGGGTCCTGGTGCTATTCCTCTTCTCCATTTGCCACTTCCAATTCTTCACATGTGCCCTGAGGTGAAAGGTGAAAGCTGAGCAGCTTCATTTTGAAAAGAGCAGACACTCTCAGGTTAACTTGAGCCATAGGGATTGTAGTAGAGCTACAGGCAGGGATTGGAAGGCAGGGTTTTGACCAGGCCCCCGGAGTGCATTTAACCTCCAGGAAATCTTCAGACCGTGCTCCAGGGACGGAGCTAGTTGATGGCCCGCTCAGCACCGGGGCCTGGCGATACGCATTCACTCCTCCTCCTCTCCGCTCCCTTCCTCTCTGCCCCCTGAGGTTTCGGCTTACTTGCTGCCCCTGTGCCTACACATTGTCTTTGCGTTATCTGATCTTGTTAGGTCTCTCAGCTTTGATACATTTTATGCCCTAACACTCTGTGATCCAAATTCAAACTGGCAGCCCTGATTGTTGATGATTAGTTAATTGCACTCAGGCCTGCTGGGTGGAGCTTTGGCACCAGGGATGTCTCATTGGCTGCTGGCTAGCCTAAATCTCTCAGCCTTTGGGTCAGGTGACTTCTACTCCAATCAGCTATGGCAGGGGTGGTGGAGGTGCTACTGGGGACAGAATATAAGGCCCGTGACAATGTGTGGTGTGTTGATTAAGGTGAGCTCTGAACCCAACAGCCTGGGCTGAGGTTCAAACCCAGCCTCCACCATTTATTGTGACCGTGGACAGCTTATTCGACCTAACTGTACCTCCATTTCTGCCTCTCTAGGTGGAGAATAATAGTTAACTACAACTTAAGGTTGTGATGAGTATATAAGTTAATCAACACATAGCATAGTATTTAATTAGGACTCAAAAGTGTTCATTCTTATTGTCCTAAGTTCCATTTGGAGAGTTCATCTCACTAAGTTAGGTGTTTTGTTTGCTTGTTTTTGTTGATTTCAGTGAGGAAGGGGGAGGAAGGGAGAGATAGAAACATCAATGATGAGAGAGAACCTGTGATCGGCTGCCTCCTGCACACCCCCACACTGGGAATCAAGCCCGCAGCCTGGGCATGTGCCCTGACCAGGAATCAAACCACTACCTCCTGGTTCATAGGTCGACACTCCACCACTGAGCCACCCTGGGCAGGCTAAGTTAGGTGCTTTTAGGACATATTCTCATTCAGTTCTTCACAAAATGCAGGTGAAATAAGCTGTCTTTTCAGTCCCATCATCCACGTGTGAAAATGCCCCTTTGGCCCCTTCCTCTGTGAGGCTGTGGACAGGAGGGCCTCAGGAGTTGCCCCTGCTACAGAGGGTAATGCCTAGTTCCCTAAATGCAATCTGCTGAAGCAAGACTGTGTGCCTCACCAGCTATGGTCTGCAAAAGCAGGTCCTCCCTTGTCCTACGCGGGCAACACCTAGATAAGTTAGCAGAATATGGCGTATTCCTCCCATTTGACAGATGCAAGAAACTGAGACTTAGCGAAAAGATAGAAGCAGAATTTGAATCCAGACATGCCTGGCCCTTTCCCCTTCTCCATACTCCCCCATTTTATGGGGCAGCACTGAACCCCAGGGGATCTGGGAGCCCCTGTAAGTTCCCAGAGTCAAGTAAAGGCCAGAAGAACCAGGGGTCAGAACAGAGAACCTCAGAGCTGGAAGGCACCTCATTTAAGGCCAGGAGTTGCTGGGCCTTCCTCTGACCACTGCTTAGTAATGTAGCCAGTTCTGCAAAGTCTCCTACTCATGGCCCCAGGGTCATTCGGGGTTTAAGGAAACGAAGTGGCATGAAATCCTGGCGCCTGTTTGATTTCATGAAGTAGACCTGTCTGACCCGGGGCGCGGGGCAGGCTTCCCGGCAGAAGCAGCACCGGGAGGACAGGGCACCTGCAGGCTCTTGGCTCCCACTTGCCTCCTCTAATGCACTCGGGCCGGCCTGGCCCGTGCTCCAGGGTGGAAACCGGTAACAGTCCCTGGGCTCAGGTGGGCGCCTCAGCACATCCCTGGAATCTGACAGACAAGGACTTGAATCTCCACCCTGCACCTACTCACTGTGTGGCTTGGGGCTAGTTACTTAACCTCTCTGGGCTTCCGTTTCCACATGCATGATCCCCTTTCATCCTGAAGATGGAGTAAGATACGTTCCCATAGCGCTTGCAAATGCTCCTGTTGTTATTTTAGACATTAAAATCCCACGGCCCCATACAAAAAACTTCACATACTCGCTGTTGGCATGGGAATGACTAAAATAATCACCTTTAAGGAACATACAAAATAATTAGAAGGAAAGATTATTTTGGTGCCAATGTGGAGGATACATTAGGAGGGAATGATTGGAAATAAGACATGTGCATTAGGAATATGCTTAGCTGTTGGTAGCAAAAAAATTCAACTGTGGCCAGATTTCTAATGGTTCCTTAATATCCACTCTCCTCTCCTTCCTTAGCGACTAGAACCCATACATTTTAGCTGGACCCATGACAACCTGTAATGAAGATGACATATTCCCTCCTTTGTCTTAAGTACGGGCATGTGAGTTCTTGCCAATGAAAAATATTTTGTGTGACTTCTAGAAAATGCCTTACAAGAAGGGTTACATCTTACGCCTCTCTTCCTCCTTGCTGGCTGGTATTGAGACGTGATGACTGGATCTCAAGCAGCCATTTTGGACCATGAGGTAATTAAAGATGGGTGCTGATTCTTTGACTCTCCTTCCTTCTAGAGGAATTGTCTATTTGAAAGAGTCTATTTCCTCTCCACTTGAATCTAGACTGACCTGTGACTTCTTGGACCAACAGAGTACAGTAAAAATAATGCTCTGACACCTAACTGGTTTGGCTCAGTGGATAGAGCGTCGGCCTGCAGACTGAAGGGTCCCAGGTTCAATTCTGGTCAAGGGCATGTACCTTGGTTATGGATACATCCCCAGTAGGGAATGTGCAGGAAGCAGCTGATCAATGTTTCTCTCTCATCAATGTTCTTAACTCTCTATCCCTCTCCCTCTCCCCTCCTCTCTGTAAAAAAAAATCAATAAAATATATATTTTTTAAAATAATGCTCTGCCAATTCTGAGCCTAGCACTTAAGAGGACATGCAGCTTTCGCCAAGGCCTCTTGGATCCATGCGCTGCCACAGAAAAAGTCAAGCCACTCTGTGGAAGAGACCACCTGGAGAAGACCCGTGACTGCATGGCGAAGCAGAGGAACCTGTTCGAGCTCAGCATCGCAGCCATCCCCACAAAGCACCGGGCATTCCAGGATAGCCATCTCGAGCCTCCAGGTGAGCGCAGTATGAATACAACCAAGTGACTAATGCCTGTAGATCCATCAAAAGATCCTCAGCTTAGACCCGTCCAAATTCCTGACCCACAAAATTGTAGAAAATAATAAAATGGTTGTTGTTTGAGGGTAGTTTGTTATGTAGCAATAAATGACCAGAACCGACCATGAGGTAGAAGCTGTTTGCTGAGGATGTTGCAACAATGACACCAGCTCTGATCTGGCACACAAAGCTTTTTTTGTTACATGAGAAAAGTAGACCCTGTCTGTTTGAGCCTTGCTGATCCCTGGGGCTACTTCTCAGGGCCTCAGTTTCCCACAACTGTTAAATGGAGCATTAGTTTTTGTCCTATTACCTCCCAAAGTACCCGAGAGGACAGAATAAGAATTAAGGCCTTTCTCATCCTAATATATAAAAAGTCAGGGGCCGTCACAACAGAAACAACCAGACGGATGACCGAACACAGGCTGCATGGGGCGACAAGGCGGT
>PVJC01049387.1:0-12189 GCA_004026665.1 Murina feae | reverse complement strand
CCCCGTCAAAGAAAATTACAAGTGTCATGCAGGCTAGTACTTCTTCGGCTTTTAATCCTTTTTTGAGAGACCCGTTTCTGTGTGTGTATGTGCTTTCTTAAAAGGTACTTATCACTGTTCATATTTGCCTCACTGTAAACATAATTGAGAATAACTCATGCTGAATTTTCTTCTGTTGCTTTAGAGCGATTCTTGGTGGGTGGAGAAGATGGGAAAACCACCCCTGAGTGAGAAGCACCTCAGTTTATTGAAATTGGTACATTGGTTTATTTCTCCAGAAGACCACTCTGACTCAAAAACCAGACACCGCTGTGAAATAAACCACAGACTCTGGCATATGTTCTTTAACATGTGATACAATAAACCCCCAGGTATAGTACATCACAAAGGTACTTACAACTACATTGTTCTTGGCATCAAGATGTATTAACACATTAGGAACCTTCAGCTGTGTATCCGGGGCTGGCAGGACCATCAAATGCAGATGTGGGGGTTATACCTGCAATGATCTGCTGATTTCCTACCTCAGCCATCCTTGCTGTAGCCCAGAGGCTTTGAGCTGAACATAAGACAAAAAGACATTTGACAGAGCCCTCGTGGGGCCGCCGCTGTGGAATAGAAACCATGTCTCAGGTTACACACCTCTGAGTGCCAACCACAATATATCACTCCTCTGCTCTTGAAACAGAACTTATTCAGGGAAATGGAAAATATGGAAAAGCTATTTATGGACAAAAGAAATATGCCTGAAAAAAATGTGTTCCTGGAAAAAGACATATCCCATATTCCCAATTTGCCAAGTTTTGAAGCAATCAGAAAGTACAGCAGGAAAGGAGAAATAACTTTATGGGAAGTGTAGTGGTACCGATGACCAAAATATTTACCTGGAGAAAGCAAAGAGCGAGCTAAGTCCCTGATGGAAACAAACAACCAAACAACCAAACAAACAAAACAGACATCCCCCCCCCCCCCCAAAGAGGTGCTAAAATGAGTTGCTATTCTTGCGGATAAAGAGAATGTTCTTGTCAGAGGTACAGTTGCTACCGCTACAGAGAAAGTGCAATTAAGTGTAAGGTAAACACTTTGGGCAGACAGTTATGGGTTCAGAAGACAGGAGCTCCTTGCCAGTGAAATAAAGCAAATGCCAACAAGCCAGACGCCTTTGAAACAGTCAGAAAAATGTCTTGCTCTCCCTCTCTGTATATAACATGCTGTATGACACCACAGTTAAATCTGTTACTGCAAAAAAAGGACGTCAAGCTGTTGGTATCCAGGCGATTTGGACAGAGGCAAAACAACACAGCAGAAAGGAGTCCGAGACAGCGTCCTTTCACTTCTTTCATCCTGAGGAGGAAATGACTTCCTACAGCGAGCTGACCCCGAGTTAGTGGTCACCCTGCCTGGAGCCAGGACCTCACGCCAGGACCTGGAGCCCTGCAACATACCCAGATAAGGACTGAAATGCAGCCTCAGGTAATCATTAACGGGAATGGGAGACGCGAGAAAGCAGTCACAAGTTACACAAACACGAGTCATGCATTTGTCTGTCCTGCCCATGCATTGCCTAGCTCTTTCTATAGCAATCAGATCAGCCTTTTCTTTCAGCCTCTCTCCCACATCAACGGGCATGCCAATTGCAAATCTCGGATTCTGATCCCAACCTGGCACAATGCAAAGACTACCACCACCATCCTGAGTTTCACAATAAAATCTCCACAATGGCAATTATTCACAACCCCTCGGTTCCGTTCACACAAAAGATTGCCATTGAATCTTGCCGTGCACAGGTTCAACTCTGTGGGAGCTGGTTACCAGGCAAACTATCTGTTTTAAGATTTACCGAACTCGGGGGAGGGTATGGAGGGGGTTAGGGAGGAACAAACCACCCTGTACATACCTCCTTTTGGCAGCTAAGAAAAACAATTTCGTGACAGAGCTCACCCAACAAATGAAACCGACAGAATGAAACCTGAGAAACTTTAGCAACCGAAGGAAGCAGCCTTCCAAGGATCAAGGTGAATAATTGATTTGTCGGGTTTTGTTTCATCTTTTCAGCTAATTTTGCTCATGAAAGAGAATTGTGGAATTTGTCAGAAGCCCCAGCACGAACACACGCTTCTGACAGCCACTGCATATTCCGAACTACAGATTCAATTGCCAAGCTTATTCAACAGCAACCATTAGCTGCGAAGCCAGGGAACTTACCGAGCGCAAAATTATTGGAACAAAGCAGGGAGGAGGCAGGAGGCACTAAAGGCAGCTTCCCCGTCTCCTTGGTGCCAGTTTCTCCTGTCAGCCGTCCGGTTCACACTTGCCGGTATAACTAAGACTCCGACAGAACTCACTAGCGAAACCTGATGAATTATAAAACAGCCCCTCCTAGATTCTCATATTTTACATCACGGGGGGTGACCATGTAGCATCCTCGCTCCCTGGGCGCATATATTTCCTTGTAACTCATCCTGATAAATATACCAGCCTTAGAAGCAGATACAGTAATTGGTGTTTGGGATGTGCCTGCATTAACCAATAAGATGCTTTCCCACCACGGAACTCTACCCCCCCCTCTCCCTAGGGTTCCCCCATACTTAGTTCAGGTGGATCCACCCAAACCAGTGGGGGGCAGGCAAAGAAGGCAAAATGTGGAGGAAAGCCCCTGCATCTCAAATGAACCCAGAGCGAGGTGTCCGGGTGGCCTACTCAGGGTTAATTCTCCAAAGAGCCCTGTAAAGATCAGCCCTCATATTTGCATACCATGTCACACCACACCAAACACTTCCACTCCTCCCAGCAACCAGGAGGTAGCAGCAGCGCTATAGTATATGGGAGCCTGCAGAGCTCAGAGAAGTTAAGTGAGTTTGCCCAGTGGTCACAGGGATCAAGGGGTGCAATCAACCTGCTCACTGTGTGGTTGAGGAACCTGCAGTGAGAGAGAAAGGAACTTGCTCAGGTCACACAGTTTCCAAGTGTGATTGGAGCCTGAACCCGAACCCAGGTCTTCTGATATCTGGACCAGCGTCTGTCTATCTGACCACACGACCTCTAGAGCACAGAAGCCCTGAGAAAGGAAGGCATGCAGGAAGCAGAAACAGTGTCACTGGTGGACAGAAACCAGTAGCAGGCAGGCTGCAGGGAGGAACAGCCTGAGCTATTGGCTTCCTCTCTCCAGGTCAGCTTCACCTCTTCAGGTATTAACACTAGCAAACCTGTTTTCAGGAATCACAGCTACTATCAAGCCCTTCCCATGTGCCTGGCAGTGTGCTCGGTGCCTAGACCCGTTTAACCTTCAAAACATCCCAAGAGGCAGGTGAAGAAACTGAAATTCAGAGACAGAGAGGTGGGCAAGTCCCAGCAGGACCACAGCGGCTATGTGGCAGGGCTGGAACCGACCCCAGACAGTCTGGTGGCCCAGCCCACACTCAAACACACCATCCTCTCCCAAGCAGGGCTCACATCAGCTGTCAGAGGCAGGTGAGCAAAGTGAGCAGACGGATTTACAATGGCTTCAGGAGAAATTATAGAAAGATCAGAGCTTCTGAACCACACAGACTTGTGTTCAAGCCCTGGCTTTGTCACTCCCTGCTTCCCATTCACCGAGGATTCGCTCCTCACTAGTCAGGATCTGCTCACTGTCCCCCAGGGAAGACTTCCTGCAGAGAACAGCACCCTCCATCCTTCCACCATGCTCTACTGTCTTACTACGCTTTGTTCTTACCTAACAGTACTTATTGCTACTTAAACTTACATTCAATTTATTTGTTTATTTTATGAACTTTTGCTTCCCCCATGACAATGTAAGCTCCATGAGGCCGGGGGTCTTGTCTGTTTTGTCCATGGCACTCAAGCAGGGTCTTCCACATAATAGCTATTTAAAATACTACTAAATGAACGTGTTCAAAGGCCATTTCTTGACCACTTCTTAGTGAGACATTTTAGTTCCTTAGTCCTGTGGTGATGACCTCCCCGAGACAACATGCCTCTGGCTGAGGCCCTCCTTCCTCCCTCCGCAGAAGGAAAGAGGAGGCACTAGAAGCGCCGGGAGCAGAGCCCCAGTTCCCACTTCATGGACGAGAAAGGCCCAGGATGCTGTAAAATTACGACCGCCTTTAGCCATGCACACACGCAGTAGTTTTGTGTGTTGGCTGCTCCGCTGTGCCCTGTCAGCCCACAGGAGGGAAAAGCAAGGCTGACAGAGGAAGCAGCACTCACAGCTCCTGAATGAAGACGAGTGGGGAATCGCCCCAATAAACACATTATGGATTAAAAAATAACCCAAAACACAGAACACACCCCTTACATTACACTCTGGCACTTGGCAATGTATTCAGCTTCTCTGATAAATGAATGATACAACAGTGCCCATAATTCCATGAGATGGGTCAGCAGTGTGGGTTACCTTGTATCCCTCCCAGACCTCCTATGTTGCAGTCCTAACCCCCAATACCTCAGAACTCCTCTGTCTCCCAGCACTCAGAATATGAATTTATTTGGAAATGGAATTGTGGCAGGTGAAGAAAAGGTCAGACTGAAATAGAGTGAGCCCCTACTGCATGAGTGGTGTCCTTATAAAAGGGGGACATGTGAACACAGACATGCACACAGGGAGAAAGCCACGTGAAGACTGGACTAATGCTGACACCAGCCAGGAGGGCCAGGCAGGCGGCCTGAAGCAGACGACTCTCTAGCACCTTCAGAGGGACTGTGGCCTTGCTGACTCTCTGATGTCAGACTCTGGGCTCCAGAACCCGGAGACAATACATTCTGTTGTTCTAAGCTACCTAGTTTGTGGTACTTGATAACAATAACCCTCGAGTATCAGCACAGTCAAGTGTTATCCTCATCTATCATGAGGAAATTGCAGCCCAGAGAAGTTGAGTAACTTGCTTCAGGTTGCATATCTGCAGGACCTCAAGGTCCACATAGAACAGCATTCGTGGCGCGTGGAGACTGGTCCCTGACCCTTGTTGTTCCTGAGGCAGGATGAGACATGTAGGATGCAGTGATTTGTCATCAAGTTAAAATGACCTTTTTAAATAAGGTTATGTCCTTTCTGCTCTTTGTTTTTTCTTCTGATTGCTTTTGCTAGTAGGCTGTCTTTTTATTTCTGACATGATGAGAATAGACAGTAGCTTTTGTCTTGTTTTGGTTTTATGCTTTTTAAATGACCTTTATTTTATTGACAAGATAAAAAGCTGGCCGTTCTATTGACCTACACAATTTATTCTGAAATGTTTCTGGTCTATGAAATGTAGACGTTCAGGAACAACTGTTCTAATGTTCCCTAAATGCTATCCGTTTTCAACAATCAGGAGAGGCTTCACCTGGAGACCCATTTGGTGGTGGGAAAAGAATGTTTCTCTCTCAATAAGCTGAAAAGGCCCCTCCCTGCTCATATATAAAATAAAATGTCTGTGCTAATGGTCACGATTTCTCATGCAACGAATTCGTGTGACTCAAACAATATTCATTCGTAACTAATTCAACAAAATTCAGGCTTTTTCTTTTCAAAATTCAGCCCTGCCCCACTCCTTCTTCCCTCTTTTTCAATGAAGATTTTCTGTTTCAGTGACATTCTTGCCTCACTTTTGACTTGCTCCATTTCCTTTTGGGTTCAGGACCTGTGGGTTTGTGCAAACGTCTGAGGATTACATGCAATCACCTCTGTTTAGTATCTAGAACATCGCAAAAGCTCTCAGTAAATGCTAGTTCCCTTCAAAGAAAGCAGTAGAGCTTTATGTATCCAGGAGGGAAATAGCTTTAGGACCAAAGAAAATTTAGAGCAACTGGATGACTGGCAAGATGAGCCAACCTGGGTAGTGTTCGTGACCTTTATCCTTTTGCTGAGCACTCAGTAAGCCATAAGACAGAGTATGGAAATTATGGTAGTCTATGTTTTATGAATTCATGTTCATGAATATGTATGTATTTATATATGTGTACACATATAAACATATAGATAGCTATTGATAAACCATACGTATCATTAATATTAATTTGATGGCTGAAAGTATGTGTACCCTGTTCAGTTTCTGAGAAACCCAAAAGAAAAAGCCTTTATACATATAAGAGTTTGTTTTCTTTGTTTTCCCATTATCTGGTCCCCTATAATCTAATATATACTACAATTTGTCCTAGCCTGGGAAAATTTAGTAAAAGCAAACTTCAACCCATCTATTTGCCAAAATTATCTCAGACTCCAAATCAGGAAAGAGGAATTCCTTCCTTCCATGAGTATTTATGAGGGTCTATTATATCCCAGGCACTGTATTATATTGTTGGATGCCCGAAGAACAACGCAATCAAGGTTAGATTTTTCTGTCCCCCAAGTGACTATCAATCCAGGGAGTAACAAGGAGGTCATAGCTAACTAACTACACAGCTCTGTAGCATATTTTATGAGAACTTTCATTAAGGTGCTATAGATGCCCAGAGGAAGGGCATCCAACCTAGTTTTGAAGAGGTGAGATCAAGAAAGCTTCCTGGAAAAGGTGATGTCTCAGCTAGGTCTTGATGGATGACTAGGAGATATTCAATTAAGAAGGAGCCACCCAATCAGAGTTAGAAGTATGTGATGTGCAAAAGTCTTGGAGGCAAGGAGTTGATCGTGAATCTTTGGGGAATGGACTTTTACCAATTAATAACCTAAATATATATGATAGAAAAAGACTAACTTCAGAGTTTTTAGGAATACCAGAAAATGCTCCTTTTTCATGAACTTCCTCAAATGCAATAAAGGCTGAAGTGGAAAATGTCATGCTTTAGAGATAGTCAGTCCTGGTATTCAAGGTGACCTTTGCAAGTTGCTTAACTTTGCTGAATTGAGCCTCGGTTCCTCTTCTGTAAAATAGGGATAATTTCTCATACAGCCATTGTGTTATTATGAAATTTAAAATGTAAAATATATTGCTTCTTGCCTGTCACAAAATAGATACCAGAGACAATGTTAATTCATGTCCTAAAACTGTGTTATTGTGAAGAAGAACTTACAACACTCATCCTAATTCTTGTTTCCCGTTAGGATACTTTTATTTGTCTTCCTTGTAGACCAGTTGTCTCAAAAGTTTGACTACTAACTGCATTATTTTAAAAAATTTAAAGCACAACCCCCCTTTATCTAAATATTTACAGACACATTTATAAACTAGAGGCCTGGTGCGCGAATTTGTGCATGGATGGGGTCCAGCCGGCCCACCCCAGGGGCCATTGGGCTGGGCTGGCCAGAGGGAGGGAATGCGGGAGATTGGCCAGCTGGCTCCACCTCTTGGTCGAACTCCTAGTCAAGGGGACAATTTGCATATTAGCCTTTTATTGTATAGGATTGTAGGATGTACAACCACAGTACTATGGCACAGTGTGTACATTATAAAACATATATCAAAATAGAAATTTAAAGGCTGAGATGAAAAATTAATATAGAGAAAAGAATTGTCACCTTAAATACTCTTGGGATCATGCACCCACTTTAGAGAATACTAAAAGCTGCTGGAGATAAAAGACCTAATCTAATTTATTCATGGAGCACCTCGCAGCACAGACCAAGTACTAAAGAAATATCAGGAATTGAAGAGGCAATGTCTGGACAATAGAATGAAAAAACAAAAAACAAAACTGGGTGGTCTACTAATGTTACTATCTGTTCAAAACAGTTTTTATATTTTTAATTTTAATATATATTTTAATAAAATAAAAGTTTAATATAGTAAAAGTGTTAAACAACCAAAATGAAACTGCCTCCCTTTCAACTAGAGAGGTAATATATTTCTTTTTTAAAGGGCTAGTAGTAATAATAACTACCATTTGCTAAGCACTTATAAAGGGCAGACACTATGCTTATCGCTTTATGTACACTTTCTTATTTGGTTCTTAGGCTAATCAGGGTACCACTGCAGCTTTCTAGAAGGTATCAAATATATTTTGGTGTATGTTGGGGGTCTATAAACCATGGCCTGCAAGCCAAATCTGTCCCATTGTCTATTTTATTTTATATTCCATAAACCAAGAATAATTTTCATTTTAATTGGTTAAAAAAATCAAAAGAAGAACAGTGCTTTATGGCATGAGACTATTATATAATATTCAAATGTCAGTGCCCATAAATACAGTATTATTGGAACATAGCCATATCCATTCACTTAGTATTATCTATGGCTGCTTTAACAGACAACAGCAGAGTTGATTAGTTACAATAGAGTTGATTAGTTGTAATAGAGACCATATGGCTCATAAAACCTGAAATATTTATTATCTGGCCTTACATGTTTACAATATGCTGACCCTTAGTGTGTGTGAGAGGAGCCTGCTGGAATGATGCATGTTGCAGCTCGCATTGTTATAAACAATGGTCCAGATAACAATCCTGTACAGAAATGGAGGCTCAAAGAGATGAAGTCACTAGTCATGTAAGTAGGAAGTGGCAGAACCAGAGACTTTGAAGACAAAATTTTAAGACTGGAATATGCCCTTAGTCCTACATAGAGTTCAGGTCCTTTTTCTCTGATGACCGCCTCTGGCTAGATGACTTAGCCAGCCACTGCCAATATCACCTTCCACCGCCTCCAGTGTCCTCTCTGTGCTCTCGTGCCCAGGGTTTATTATTGTTATGGTTAAGGACAGGGTAGAGTGGAAAATGGGGTCAATGGAACAAAAGCACAATTCACTCCTTTATAACTTACCTTATTGAGTCTCTCAAATACACACTTGGCCCCTGAGTTCTGGCTGAGCTGAGAGTGATGGAAAGGACATGTGATGGAATGCTGGAAACCTCATTACTGGCTCATTGCCTACAGAAACTCAGCCAGCTTATCTTCTCTCCCAAGGAACTTCAAATGTATACTGGCTCAGCTGGTTCCTTCCAAGTGCCTATAACAAGCTGCTCTGCCCAGCTGAGATCAGAAGTTGAGAGGCCAGACCCTGCATATGCTTTTCTAGTCTCTTTTTTCCAGTTCTCATTGTACCCGACCCTACTGGGGTCTCAGTCACTCCTGGGTTGTAATCTGGATGCTGTTCAATGCAAGTCACAATAACGTCTTCCCGGACAGCATCCTGGAGGCCTAGATACAGTGACTTAATTTCTGTTTCGCTTCTGAGCAAGAACAACTAACAGTGGCAAGGCAGCTACTATTCAAGGTTCTAAGAACAGCTTTCACATAAATGAATCTCATTGAATCCTCCCAGCATGCAGAGATCTATTATTCCCATTTTATGGAGAAAGACACTAAGACTCAGGAGGTTAGGCAGCACATATGTTGTATGCACCTGGTGAGTAGTAGGTCTGGACTTCGAGCCCTAGCTCTCTGACAAATTAAATATCTCTGAAATATTCATGAAGAAGTCAGTGTTGTGCTGTTGTTGTTTTGCCATATTATTTATTAAAAAACAAGCAAACAATCATCCCTTCCATTCTGTTTCCCCGAATCATGGCATCATTATTCTTTATCATTGGAATATGGCATAAAAATAGTCCCACAATCTCTGGCCAAAGGAGAGTTAAGACAACTTTTGGACATCATGAGAGAGAAAATAAACTTCTATCATTCTTAAATCATTATTCAGATTGAGAGTTGATTATAACAGGAGCTCGTATTATTATAGCAAATACATCATTATTGCAGTTTTAACTCTTCCAAATGATCCGAAATAAATTGACTGTGGATTAGCTGACCGTGCTGGGCCTGGGGGTCCTGAGGGCATACAGAAAAGGACGTTTGACAAATGCAGCTATCTTTCTAATACTGTCAAATAGTTACTGAACAGTCTGGTGAGAGTACACAGCTCCTAATTAGCTTTCTCAACCTGGGGAAGCTGAGTCCTTGTTCTGCCCTCCAGTTCTTGCAGGAAGGGCCAAGTGAACAGCAGGCCAACATGCCATCAGACCAGGAGCAGTGTGGGGAGGGGAGAGAACTTGGGCAGCTCTGTGCCTGCAGCTCTGCTCTTCCCTCCTGCTCTCCTTCGTGGAGGACATGTACCCTACTGCCTTCTCCTTTGATAAAAGGGAAAACAATACAAATCAAAGTGGTGACCCAACCAGATTCTGCTCCATGCTCGCTCAGTGCTTCCTAAAGCAGAATCCTTCCTGCTCTAAATGTGGGAGGTAGAGAGAGCTATTAGCTCTCCTGGTGAGTAACGCCAAAATATTTGATTATTGTTGTCTCTCCCTCAGACAGAAGGTTCACTGTCAGAAGTAAAAGCTCTGAGTCATGCTTTAGAGAAGGTGAACAGAGGGTAGGCAATTAGAACGAAAGGTGGCAAAGTGGAGAGGGTTCTATCCCTGGGGTAGGGGTCTAGGTTTATGATCCCCTTTCCTCTGTCAGATGTGGCCAACTAGGTCTTTGCGGTCTTTCTCACAGGGGACACTGTGAGGACAAGTGGTCACGTAAAGTGAAGGTGCATTCAGATCTTATAAAAAATAGCAAAGGGTTCCCAAGTATTTGCTGTTAAGTCCTCTTATATAGCTTATTTAATCTTCTCAACAGCTTAGCAGGCTTATTGCATAAGTATTATTATTAGCACCTCTTAGGAGGTAAGGCAAGTGAGCCCCTGAGAGGTTAAACAATGCAGCATCCCATGGTCACTCAGGCGGTAACCAGCAGGGCTGGGACACCAACAGGCACCTAGTAGATGCCAAAACCCCACATCTCTAACCACCACACCCTTCCTGACTCTGAAGAAATGAAATGTGTTACCACGGTGAATGGTTCCTTTTTTCTTTCTTTTTTTAATCCTCACCTGACGATATTTTTCCACTGATTTTTAGAGTGAGTGGAAGGGAGGGAGGGAGAGAGGGAGGGAGAGAGAGAGAGAGAGAGAGAGAGAGAGAGAGAGACAGAGAGAGACAGAGAGAGAGAGAAAGAGAGAGAGAAACATCGATGTGAGAGAGACACATGGATTGGTTGCCTTCTACACACACACCGATCAGGGTCGGGCATCGAGCCTGCAGACCAGATACATGCCCTTGACCGGGAATTGAACCCGGGACCCTTCAATCCACAGGACAATGCTCTATCCACTGAGCAAACCTGGCTGGGGCTGAATGGCTTTTTTACCGAAGAATGCAGGATGCCCAAAGCCAGGATGCCTATCCTTGCTCATTGCATAAGCAGAAGTCCTACAAGGCTGCCTGCGTTCAGGCGTATGAAGTACCCAAGAGAATAATGAAACAGATAGGAAAAGGGGAGAACAAAGGCCACTGTCCTGGGCCCCAGAGACGAGCTTGCATAAACATGATTCATAAAGTCACTCACAGGCTCAGATCTCAAAGATTTCCAATGTCAGATCATTGCCGGTACACATGTGAACTTGCAGCCAGGAAGCACATCTTCTTGCTGAAAATAGCTTCCCTCTCCCAGCACAAACTCATGAAGCAAGAAACCAGAATCCGAATTTCTCTCTGCATCCTCTTTGCCACGCAGTTCCTTTTTTCCTTCAACCTCAGGGTCCCATCGTTTCTCTCATTTCTCCTTAGTATGCTCTCTCTCTTTTTTTTTTTTTAATATATATATTTTTTTCACTGCTTAAAGTATTACAACAAGTAGTATGCTCTCTTTAATTCGGATGGAGCCATAACATTGTGAAGCTAGCTCAGAAGCCCAGGGGACGCGCATCGTAAATAAACGAACAATTCAGCAGTTGGTAAATCAGGCAGGAATGAGTTTAACAACAGAGCTGGGAAAATAGCTGAAAATCTACTTCCTGACGAAAGATCCGAAGGCGACTCAAGTGTTCTTCACCTAACAGGTAACTACACTGACTTCTTGCAGTAAAGCAGGGGCTGGAGAGAGAAGTAGTGGGAAGTTAGGCTCAAAGAGCTCAGTGGCCTTCCGGCCACTTGGCATTACCAATATGCTGACACTATCCCACGGTGACTGTGAAATATTTGCTCACCACCTATAGAAGCAAGACATTTTAAGTGCCACTTTTCTTTAAATACATTCTCCTTCCATTAAGTCTTACATAATTCAATTATCATCCCATGTGAGAGGCTTAATTTAAAGAAAACCCTAAGTTGAGTGAATTCCCTGTGAAGGGTTATGGAAGTTATATGTAAAGTCTGCCAGGTTCTGGAAACACAAGTATGAATAAGACCCAGCCCCTGTCCTTAAGGAGGTCATGGCCTCCTCGAAGAGAGATGAATTAAAAAACAAAGTGAAAGAAGTATTACAGGTATTAAGGTAGAAGGAAGTACATGAGGTA